>CM056605.1:11367258-11497258 GCA_029721355.1 Tegillarca granosa | reverse complement strand
ACGACAGATTCTCCATGTTCTGCTTCATATTTGGACTTATACTTCAATTATGACACCCATGAAAGGTTACATCTGAAGCTATACGACAAACGTGATGATTAAATTTTTCTATTGTCAACTTTCCGTTTCTTTGCAGTAATATCCCTGCTTCTCCTGCGTATGGTGTATATGTTTCACAGTTGTTAATACGGTACGATAGAGCTTGTTCCCACTATTGGGACTTTCTGCAACGAAGCAAATTACTTACAATTAAATTGTTGACACAAGGATATTGCAAGCCTAGTAATCAGGGCCCTTACAAAGTTTTATGGACGTCATCACAATATTGTTGATAAGTATGTAGTCACTGTATCCCAACTTATACTGGATATATTTGACTTACCATTGTTCTTCGTTCCTTTCATTCTCAAAATTGACTTGCACGTGACGGATGTAGCTAGCTAGACAGGAGGTGCTTACCATTCCGGAGCACCCGGCCTCACTTCCTTGATGGAAGTTCACGTGTATAACATATTTTGCCAGTTTGCAAAGTTTTTACTTTGTTTTTGGGATTGTGATATGGACAAGGACTGGTATGTTTGTTTTATTTACATTTGTTAATATTACTAGTTGTCTTCTCTTGTTTGTGTTATGTAAATTTTTTGTGCCGTTTCTTTTGGTCACTGCAAAGTAAAGATTTAATTTAATTTAAATCAATTTCCCTCTTAAAGTTTGTAACCATGTTGTTTATCGATAACCATGTTGTTTATTGACAGGTTGTATCACCGATAACCATGTTGTTTGTCGACAGGTTGTATCGCCAATAACCATGTAGTTTATTGCCAGGTTGTATCACTGATAACCATGTAGTTTATTGTCAGGTTGTATCGCCGATAACCATGTAGTTTATTGTCAGGTTGTATCACTGATAACCATGTTGTTTATCGACAGGTTGTAATGCCGATAAACATGTTTTTTATTGTCAGGTTGTATCACCGATAACCATGTTGTTTATCGACAGGTTGTATCAACGATAACCATATTGTTTATCGACAGGTTGTATCGCCGATAACCATGTAGTTTATTGTCAGGTTGTATCGCCGATAACCATGTAGTTTATTGCCAGGTTGTATCGCCGATAACCATGTTGTTTATCGACAGGTTGTATCGCCGAAAACCATGTTGTTTATCGACAGGTTGTATCACCGATAACCATGTTGTTTATCGACAGGTTGTATCGCCGACAACCATATCGTTTATCATTAGGTTTTAACACTGAAAACCATGTTGTTTATTGACATGTTGCATCACCGAAAACCATGTTGTTTATCGACAGGTTGTATAACTGATAACCATGTTGTTTATCGACAGGTTGTAATGCCGATAAACATGTTGTTTATTGTCAGGTTGTATCACCGATAACCATGTCGTTTATCGACAGGTTGTATCACCGATAACCATGTTGTTTATCGACAGGTTGTATCAACGATAACCATGTTGTTTATCGACAGGTTGTTTCGCCGATAACCATGTTGTTTATTGTCAGGTTGTATCGCCGATAACCATGTAGTTTATTGCCAGGTTGTATCGCCGATAACCATGTTGTTTATCGACAGGTTGTATCGCCGAAAACCATATTGTCTATCGACAGGTTGTATCACCGATAACCATGTTGTTTATCGACAGGTTGTATCGCCGACATCCATATCGTTTATCAACAGGTTTTAACACTGAAAACCATGTTGTTTATTGACATGTTGTATCGCCGATAACCATGTTGTTTATCGACAGGTTGTATAACTGATAACCATGTTGTTTATCGACAGGTTGTAATGCCGATAAACATGTTGTTTATTGTCAGGTTGTATCGCCGATAACCCTGTTGTTTATCGATTACAATGTTGTTTATCGACAGGTTGTATCACCGATAAGCATGTTGTTTATCGACAGGTTGTATCACTGATAACCATGTTGTTTATCGACAGGTTGTATCACTGATAACAATAACGGGGAAACTTAACATTGTACTTTTGACGGACGAACGGACGAACAGACGAACGGACGGAACCCATTTCTATATCCCCCGCCAACTTCGTTGGAGCGGGGGATAACTATTGAGTATTTTGTGACATCCCTAACCGTTTATAGATGGTTTAAGTGTAAAAAGAAAAGGTGGGTATCGGTTTTGATTCCCTTTATACAAGAAGAAACAATTAAAAGAAAAAGTGAAATCTTTAAGAAATTATTAAACAAAAACCTTAATAACAGTGATGGCTGTTTTATGTTTGAAGAACAAGCATATCAATCGAATATTTCGGGGACAGCTGGAATATATTTTTACTTCTCATCTCGGTTAAATTTACACTCTATAGTAATTAAAATTGAGAAAAATAGACAAAGCAGACACTAAACGTTTTTAACTAAGATTGAATCAAGATATAACACGTGGGACTTAAAGCTGCATTAAGTTTTTCAATTTTCTTAATTTTTTTTTTTTTTTTTTTTTTTTTTTTTTTTATTTTATTTCTAAAAATATATATTTTTTAAAATAGATATCCTCTAACCACGATCCGTGAGATTCATTTTCTAAAATTTCATTTCTTTTAGCTGTAAATAAAAGGAATCCTCTGACCGGTTGGTCAATGTTTAATTATTAGCTTCGAGCATGCGTACGGATGTACAGAAAAAACCCATGAATCGAAGGTGAAACATAACAAATTATATTAATTGTCCTAATTAATATCCAGATGTATTTGAAATGGTGTTTTTTATCCCTTACTAAGTCACAAATGACAAATTCAACGAAGTTCTGTCTTTAATTTATCGTATTTCACCGTTTTTTAAAGTTGTGTTTAAATGACCCGGGTTTTGATGACGTAACCATGTTCTAATATTAGATCCCAAATGCTGCATCTCGCTGGGTAATTACTGTAATTTCTGTATTTATTCGAGCTTTTATCGTTGAACCAAATGTAACATTGTTCATAAGGAACATCATTAATTAGATTAGCACCGTTTTAATTTTCTCTTTGGAAAACTTAATGCAGCTTTAATAGCACAAACACCACAATTGACAACATATCTATTCTGCATTTAGATGCACGATCCTAGAGGTCAAAGGTTATTCTGAAAAATTTATGAACAAGAGTTCCGTGCTGACATTAAAACAATATTTGAAGAGATGTTTGTTTGATAACAGTCGATTAAATGTGTGTTGCATTTGCAATGTTCATGTGTTTAAAGAGTACGCTAAAACGTAAGCTATTGAAATGCTTTTTTAAATATCTTCCCAAGGATATTATTTATTTATTTATTTATTTTTCTTTTTTTGTGAAAGAAATTATTGAACGCTGTTCGTATACGCAGATGTACGGGAACAATAATGGCACAGTGTTCCAAAAAAGGTTTAAATAAATTCAGAGGTAAAAACTAGGTCATGACCTTGACCCATTTAACAAAACAACAAACTGAAAACTCAATGTCAAAATCATTACATATAGTCAAAAAGTAAGTAACAGTGCTAAAACACACACACACACACACACACACACACACACACACACACACACACACTGTATTATAATATCTCTTGAAACAGTTTAATACCCTAAATAATCCAGATATCACATCAGGTTTTGTCTTCAATTATCGTTTAATAATGATTTATTAAAGAATTATTATATATGGATCTATAAACTTCACAATAATTAATTAATTTCTCAAATATTTTGTTTGGTCTCATCATAATGAATCTAACAAACTAATCTATTACATATTATAAATGGGAAATCATAGCTATTTATCTAAGGTAAAATGTCTATTTTTGTATTTGATTGTTTTTTATTTATCCATTTCCTAAGCATGTGCAAGAACACGCGGACAGTGCTTCAATAAAATCAGTCACAATAAACATCTATGATATCTGTCTTTATGTGTGCATTTCTTACAAAATTGCAATAACTGTTTATATTTGTCCCCTGAAACCAGTTTGATTTGTAGTTTTTTGCCATCTTAACCATTTATTTATGACACAATATAGCGTGTTGCCCCCGGACCTCTTTGTATGGAGACAAATTTTAAAGAAATAATGCTTCGTCATGCTAGAGATTATTATGTACGTGTATATTATTATTATTTATTTCTATTTGGACTGAAAATACACTGTATTATGCTTCCATAAATTATAGAAGTGGTTCACACAACTTTATTATGACGTAATACATGTAATTGTCCTTGTAAGTAATTCATTCAAAATAAAACATTATTTCCCTTATTCAAGACTTTTTCTATAAATAAACAATACCCTCCTTGATGATAGATTAATTCACAATTGATAATTGTGCGCTTCTAATGCGCAGTAGCCAACATGTTACTGGACAATAAGTACTGGACAACAAGTTACTGGACAACAAATACTGGAAAGCAAATACTGGACAACAATTTACTGGATAACAAGTACTGGACAGTAAGTTACTGGACAACAAGTTACTGGACAACAAGTCACTGGACAACAAGTACTGGACAACATGTTACTGGACAACAAATACTGGAAAGCAAATACTGGACAACAAGTACTGCACAACAATTTACTGGATAACAAGTACAGGACAGTTAGTTACTGGACAACAAGTACTGAACAACAAGTTACTGGACAACAAGTCACTGGACAACAAGTCACTGGACAAAATGTTTCTGGACAACAAGTCACTGGACAAAATGTTACTGGACAACAACTACTGGCCAGCAAATACTGGACAACAAATTACCGGACAACAAGTCACTGGATAACAAGTACTGGACAACAAGTACCGGACAACATCTATTGGCAAGCAAACACTGGAGAACAAGTCACTAGACAACAAGTACTGAACAACAAGTACTGGACAACAAGTTACTGAACAACAACTACTGGACAGCAAACACTGGACAACAAGTCATAGACAACAAGTTATTGGACAGCAAGTTACTGGACTACAAGTTACTGGACAACAAGTTATTGGACAACAAGTACTGGACAACAGTTACTGAACAACAAGTTACTGGACAACATGTTACTGGACAACAAGTACTGAACAACAAGTCACTGGACAACATGTTACTTGACAACAAGTACTGTACAACATGTTACTGGACAACAAGTTACTGGACAACAAGTACTGGACAACAAGTTACCGGACAACAAGTCACTGGACAAAAAATACTGGACAACGAGTACTTGACAACATGTTACTGGACAACAAATGCTGGAAAACAAGTACTGGATAACAAGTACTGAACAACATGTTACTGGACAACAAGTACTGGACAACATGTTACTGGACACAAAATACTGGACAACAAGTTACTAGACAACAAGTACTGGACAACAAGTTACTAGACAACAAGTACTGGACAACAAGTAACTGGACAACATGTTACTGGACACAAAATACTGGACAACAAGTACTGGACAACAAGTTAGTGGACAACAAGTATTGGACAACATGTTACTTGAAGACAAAATACTGGACAACAAGTACTGGACAACAAGTCGCTGGACAACAAGTTACTAGACAACAAGTACTGGACAACAAGTTTTGGACAACATGTTACTTGACAACAAGTTACTGGACAACAAGTACTGGACAACAAGTCGCTGGACAACAAGTACTGGACAACAAGTTACTGGACAACAAGTACTGGATTCTCCATCAAATTTGAATACATTTCAAAAAAGCGGGCGATTTATTACTTCAAACATCGTTCTTTGAATGGTTATCATTCCTGCATCAAGCTATTTTTACTCCTTTTTTAGTTTTTACTGTTGTCTCTTTCAGTTTCTTTAGATGATTAGCGCTATATCAGAATATAGACATATAGACATATAGACATTTTAAATGAATTTAAAGAATTCATCTAAATTTCCCTACATTTAAAAACTTCTGATTTTAGTAATTACTTTATTAACGCATCTTAAAATACTTACTATGTACGACGGTTTACACGAGTTTACGGATAGATGGGTATAGAAGATGTTTAGTAAATAAATATGCTCATTTTACCCTAAACTTTATTCATTTTAATGAAGGATTTTTTTCAGAAAATTTCTCTGGTATGTAAAATGTAAAATTGCCTTTTAGCAAAAAAAAAAGGTAAATAAAAATGCAATTGACTATGTATATGTAATTCAATGTAAAAAATATTAACGCGAAGAAACCACCAATCAAAAAAGATATTTTATCAGGAAGTGTTCAGAATTTTTTGTCGGAGAACAACCACTGATTAACTGATTAGCACACCAACCCCCGTAATTTAATTATATATATATATATATATATATATATATATATATATATATATATATATATATATATATATATATATATATATATATATATATATATATATATATATATATATATATATATATATATATCGACTGGCACGACCAGGTATCGATTCTCGACCTCCAATTTATTGTACGGAGTAAAAAAAAAAAATAATCAAAATCAGTTACAGTACAATACTGCGTAATTTCTGTTCATAAACAGATCAATTAATTAGATTTATATTTCGGTCATATTGTTCATGAATAACAAATTTAGGGATAACTGTCTAGACTCTAGCATAGATCAATAATCGACCGATAAAGAAAAAAAAACAATATATGTCATTCTTAATTAATCATCACTTCTTTTCATCCGTCAAAAAGGTGATGAATTACATTATATTACCAAACACTTCCCAAGGTCATGGTCAATTAAAAGGACAAATTTTACCCAGATTTATTAATGGTATGGAATAAATTTTCGATAATTGACTATCTTTGGTTAAAACGAGTCATTTTTTTCCCAAAAATAAGGAAACAACACTGCAACGGGGTAAACGAATATTAACCTGTCGTTAAACAAGTAACTTTTGTAGCGATAACCTACCTACCATTAAACCAGAAATATTTGTGGCTAAAATAAACCTACCATTAAACCAGAAATATTTGTGGCGAGGATAAACCCATTGTTAAACCGGAAGTATTCTGCGGCAAAGATAAACCTTTCGTAAAACCAAAAATATTTATGGGGAAAATAAACCTATAGTTAAACCAGAATCATTTGCGTCAAAGATAAACCTTTCGTTAAACCAGAAACATTCGTGGCGAAGATAACCTTTCGTTAAACCAAAAATATTTATGGGGAAAATAAACCTATAGTTAAACCAGAATCATTTGCGTCAAAGATAAACCTTTCGTTAAACCAGAAACATTCGTGGCGAAGATAAACCTTTTGTTTGAAAAATTTGCGGCAAAGATAAACCAGAAATATTTGTGACGAAGATAAACCTATCGTTAAACCAGAAATAATTGTGGCGAAGATAAACCTATCGTTAAACCAGAAATATGTTTAACAAGACTGAACCTATCGTTAAACCAGAAATATTTTGCGGCAAAGATAAACTTATCGTTAAACCAGAAATATTTTGCGGCGAAGATAAACTTATCGTTTAACCAGAATTACTTGCGGGAAATTTTTATCTCCAGAAGTCCTTCGTTTGATTGAATAGTTTGATTCCCCCTTCCCCACATCTGAATATTATATTTCTAGTTTATATCATTGTAAGATTTTCAAGTTTTACTTCTCAGGAGACGTCTCATTAATTGTAGGTTTCTAGCCACACACCCACACACATACGCACTCTCTCTCTCTCTCTCTCTCTCTCTCTCTCTCTCTCTCTCTCTCTCTCTCTCTCTCTTGCACCACATTATGAAGGTTAGAAATTAACTGTTGAATGCTTTTAATGAGGAATAAATCTGCACAGTATTTTACATGAATCATATATAGAGTAGCCATTTCCTCTAGCCCTGGTTTCACAATCATTCCTTAACTAAAATTTTCCTTAACTTAAATCTTCCAAATTTGAATTTTTAAAAGTTTGGTCAATTGTTAAGATTTTGAGGAATAAATAGTGTTACTTTGGAGATCACCACAAGCTTATATAACATCTGTATTTATTTTTATCACAAAGCCAAAATTTGATAATTTTAAATTAAAGAAAAATAGTTAAGGAAGGGTTGTGAAACCGAGGTCTGATTATCTAAAATAAAGTACAACTTTATCAGATTAGCTTTTCAAAAAAAGTCGTTACGAAGGTTCGGCTTTTTGTGCGACATTTCGATGTTGAATTTGAAATTCCAACATTGTTTTAATGGAAAAAATATTTTTATGTTCATGTTTTTCTTTGATGCACTCGTCACGTAGTGTTTTGCAAAAAATAGTAATTAACAATACTTAATTGTAGAAAATATACTTGTTTTTCCCCTAAAATTATCCTTGAAGAAAGTGTAACAACCATTCTGGAATGACTGCTCAATGACGTATTTTGATTATGACCTTCCATTAACCGGTCATAATAACTACCTGGAAGTATGTAGATAAAAACAATATTAATATATCATGTTACTAGGGTTGAGATATGTCCATGTTTTATTGTTATTTTCCCATCATTATACTGTCATTTTCCGGTTAATGCATGTTTATTTACAAAATATTACTTCTATTCATAGTGATACGGAAGTTTAAAGTAAAAAATATGCCTGTACATTCAAAAGACTTAGAACATTACAAATACAAGTGTTGCACTTTTTTCTTTGTTTTTTCCTATCCTTTCCTTTCCTTTCCTTTCTTTCCTTTTTTTTAAAATCATTTTTTGCTACGCTGACCACAGGAGACCTAATTTACTATTTTTTTTTTTTTTTAAAAGATTTAAAAAAAATCGATGGAGGTTTTAATGTTGTTTAACGTCACAGCAGCAATTTTTCAGCTATTCGGGATGAGAAAGGTTTATTAATCGCTAAGGGTTAATATTAGAACAATTTAGTGTATGCATGGGATGTTTAAGTGTAGTCTGTCTCGTAATAACCTGCACTTGTTAAGATGCTAGTTTGCCAATCGGTATGTCGCAGACTCCAAATTACATTACCTTGGTACTGGGTGAACGAGTCGATGTTATATCATCAACCTAACCTAATGTTAAATGCCAGACGAGGAAACATTATCTCAAATTTTTAAATCGTACGTATGACCCGACCGGGTTCAAACTGATCTCGCTCTCAAGGCCCAACTTGATGTCATACAACTGATAAAAACATCAAATGACGCTTGCATACGATTTATTAATTTATTGATTAATTTCGTGTCTTGAGTAGAAAACACTTTAAATATTAATACGGTTATATAAAAAGAAGGACTGTGCACTGCTAGCGTTTGAGTTCTTTCATTTCTTGTCATGTGTCATGTGTTAACTTACAATTCATTTCGCCTGATAACAGAATGGTAAAGAATGTCATATGCCATTTTTTAAATTTATTTATTTTTTACAAAACGGTTTGATTCCGTCACTTTTAGACTTTTTCAATCAATATTATTATTATTATTATTATTATTATTATTATCATCATCATCATCATCATTATTATTATTATTATTATTATTATTATTATTATTATTATTATTATTATTATTATTATTATTATTATGTTTATTTATTTATTTATTATTTATTGGAAAAAACAATTTGAGATCCTTTAGTTTTAGATACGTACGTTTATTACGAAATACTTTAGAGATTACATTATTTTAAGTTTAAGTTAGCGGGATACATAATTATGTACGCTTTTTTCAGTGATCAATTTTATATGTAAGGAAAAAACGGAAAAACAAAATGTCGGGGTGTTATTTGTCTGCCAACTCTGTACAGTATAGGTGGTCAATGGTATTCTTAAACCGTGTTAATAGGGTCAATTACCGCAAATCTATTTTGTTCACAAAAATCAAGCATGGCGTTCTGACAGCTTTACTGGCCATTTTTGCACTTGGGTAGGATCTCGTTTTGTAACACACTATTCAAAACCTTGATTGACCTTTTATTAGCCATTAAAACGTTATATTTCCACTTAAACAATAACAGCCCCCCCCCCTCCACACCCGAATATTGTGTTTAATGTATTTATAAGTTTTTAGACAAAATAGAAGGCTTGCTTCATGCCATGATATCGTGTACAAAAGAAAGACAAATGTTTCCAGTAAACTGACCATCTGAACACTTGTAGATACCCCCAAGCTTTCACAACAACTTTACAACTTCAATTATGATAAAATGCTTTAATTTCCTGAAATCTTTCTTCCTTTATTCGGTCATGATCCGACTGAAAGCCACCCATAATTATTTATATTTACTGTTAACGGTTTACTTTCAAACCAAGCGAGATACATGTATTTTCAATCCATTTTAGATCCATTTACAGCTTTTTACATCATTGCGATAACTTAATTATTACCAGGCCATCTATTAAATAATGATTATAATTCAGGATGGGTCACAAGACCCCAAAAACATTGTAATAACTAAAGCATTATCAGACCCACCCATCCGCAATACATAATGGTGGTGATTAAGGTGTTACCAGACCTTTCATTACATGTTGGTTGTGACTAAAGTGTAACCGGACCTGAAATTACAATATAGTAGTGACTAACATGTTACCAGACCTTTCATTACATTTTGGTGGTGACTAAAGTCTACCGGACCGTTCATGACATGTTGGTGGTGACCGAAATGTTACCAGACCTTACATTACATTTTGGTGGTGACTACAGTCTACCGGACCGTTCATTACATGTTGGTGGTAACTAAAGTCTACCGGACCGTTTATTACATGTTGGTGGTGACTAAAGTCTACCGGACCGTTCATTACATGTTGGTGGTGACTAAAGTCTACCGGACCGTTCATTACATGTTGGTGGTAAATAAAGTCTACAGGACCGTTTATAACATGTTGGTGGTAACTTAAGTCTACCGGACCGTTCATTACATGTTGGTGGTAAATAAAGTCTACCGGACCGTTCATTACATGTTGGTGGTAAATAAAGTCTACCGGACCGTTCATTACATGTTGGTGGTGACTAAAGTCTACCGGACCGTTCATTACATGTTGGTGGTGACTAAAGTCTACCGGACCGTTCATTACATGTTGGTGGTGACTAAAGTCTACCGGACCGTTCATTACATTTTGGTGGTGACTAAAGTCTACCGGACCGTTCATTACATGTTGGTGGTGACTAAAGTCTACCGGACCGTTTATTACATTTTGGTGGTGACTAAAGTCTACCGGACCGTTCATTACATGTTGGTGGTAAATAAAGTCTACAGGACCGTTTATAACATGTTGGTGGTAACTTAAGTCTACCGGACCGTTCATTACATGTTGGTGGTAAATAAAGTCTACCGGACCGTTCATTACATGTTGGTGGTGACTAAAGTCTACCGGACCGTTCATTACATGTTGGTGGTAACTAAAGTCTACCGGACCGTTCATTACATGTTGGTGGTGACTAAAGTCTACCGGACCGTTCATTACATGTTGGTGGTGACTAAAGTCTACCGGACCGTTCATTACATTTTGGTGGTGACTAAAGTCTACCGGACCGTTCATTACATGTTGGTGGTGACTAAAGTCTACCGGACCGTTCATTACATGTTGGTGGTAAATAAAGTCTACAGGACCGTTTATAACATGTTGGTGGTAACTTAAGTCTACCGGACCGTTCATTACATGTTGGTGGTAAATAAAGTCTACCGGACCGTTCATTACATGTTGGTGGTAACTAAAGTCTACCGGACCGTTCATGACATGTTGGTGGTGACTAAAGTCTACCGGACCGTTCATTACATGTTGGTGGTAAATAAAGTCTACAGGACTGTTTATTACATATTGGTGGTAAATAAAGTCTACAGAACCGTTCATTACATGTTGGTGGTGACTAAAGTCTACCGGACCGTTCATTACATGTTGGTGGTGACTAAAGTCTACAGGACCGTTTATTACATGTTGGTGGTAACTAAAGTCTACCGGACCGTTCATTACATGTTGGTGGTAAATAAAGTCTACCGGACCGTTTATTACATGTTGGTGGTGACTAAAGTCTACCGGACCGTTCATTACATGTTGGTGGTGACTAAAGTCTACCGGACCGTTCATTACATGTTGGTGGTAAATAAAGTCTACAGGACCGTTTATAACATGTTGGTGGTAACTTAAGTCTACCGGACCGTTCATTACATGTTGGTGGTAAATAAAGTGTACCGGACCGTTTATTACATGTTGGTGGTGACTAAAGTCTACCGGACCGTTCATTACATGTTGGTGGTAACTAAAGTCTACCGGACCGTTCATTACATGTTGGTGGTGACTAAAGTCTACCGGACCGTTCATTACATGTTGGTGGTGACTAAAGTCTACCGGACCGTTCATTACATTTTGGTGGTGACTAAAGTCTACCGGACCGTTCATTACATGTTGGTGGTGACTAAAGTCTACCGGACCGTTTATTACATTTTGGTGGTGACTAAAGTCTACCGGACCGTTCATTACATGTTGGTGGTAAATAAAGTCTACAGGACCGTTTATAACATGTTGGTGGTAACTTAAGTCTACCGGACCGTTCATTACATGTTGGTGGTAAATAAAGTCTATCGGACCGTTCATTACATGTTGGTGGTAACTAAAGTCTACCGGACCGTTCATGACATGTTGTAGGTGACTAAAGTCTACCGGACCGTTTCATTACATGCTGGTGGTAAAAAAAGTCTACAGGACTGTTTATTACATGTTGGTGGTGACTAAAGTCTACCGGACCTTTCATTACTTGTTGGTGGTGACTAAAGTCTACCGGACCGTTCATTACATGTTGGTGGTAAATAAAGTCTACAGAACTGTTCATTACATGTTGGTGGTGACTAAAGTCTACCGGACCGTTCATTACATGTTGGTGGTGACTAAAGTCTACAGGACCGTTTATAACATTTTGGTGGTGACTAAGGTCTACCGGACCGTTCATTACATGTTGGTGGTAAATAAAGTCTACCGGACCGTTTATTACATGTTTGTGGTGACTAAAGTCTACCGGACCGTTCATTACATGTTGGTGGTAACTAAAGTCTACCGGACCGTTCATTACATGTTGGTGGTGACTAAAGTCTACCGGACCGTTTATTACATTTTGGTGGTGACTAAAGTCTACCGGACCGTTCATTACATGTTGGTGGTAAATAAAGTCTACAGGACTGTTTATTACATGTTGGTGGTAACTAAAGTCTACCGGACCTTTCATTACATGTTGGTGGTGACTAAAGTCTACCGGACCGTTCATTACATGTTGGTGGTAAATAAAGTCTACAGAACCGTTCATTACATGTTGGTGGTGACTAAAGTCTACCGGACCGTTCATTACATGTTGGTGGTAAATAAAGTCTACAGGACCGTTTATAACATTTTGGTGGTGACTAAAGTCTACCGGACCGTTCATTACATGTTGGTAGTAAATAAAGTCTACAGGACCGTTCATTACATTTTGGTGGTGACTAAAGTCTACCGGACCGTTCATTACATGTTGGTAGTAAATAAAGTCTACAGGACCGTTCATTACATTTTGGTGGTGACTAAAGTCTACCGGACCGTTCATTACATGTTGGTGGTAAATAAAGTCTACAGGACCGTTCATTACATTTTGGTGGTGACTAAAGTCTACCGGACCGTTCATTACATGTTGGTGGTAAATAAAGTCTACAGGACCGTTCATTACATGTTGGTGTTGACTAAGGTGTTACTGGACCTTTCATTATATGTTGGTGCTGACTAAGATGTTACCGGACATGGAATTACATGTTGGTTGTGACTTGAGTGTAACCAGACTGTTCATTACATGTTGGTGGTGACTAAAGGTGTTACCGAGCGTTCATTAAATGTTGGTGGTGAATAAAGGTGTTACCCACCCTCCAACACTTTCAGGTGGTGAGTTAAGTATAACTCGACCTTCCATACAATTTAGGTGGTGAGTTAGGTGTAACCAGACCCTCCATAACATTATGTTGGTGTCTAAGGTGCTGTCAGTCCGCAATTACATTACGGTGTCGATTTAGTGATTAAACTGTTACCAGACCCTCTGTGATATTATGGTGGTGATTAGTGTCTAATGTGTTAATAGACCCACCATTACGTTATGGTGGTGACAAAAGTTTTCAAAACACTCCATTACGTTGCTATGTGTTTAGTGTCTAAATTGTCACAAGACCCTACAATTCAGTATAATAGTGCCTAAAGTGTTACCAGAATCTCGAAGGCTACCTTACAATATGAAATTTAAAACACACATTTTGAGATGTTTCGATAGTATAACAGACTTTGGTTTTGTAATATCTTTTGTCCAATGAGTTCTATTAAATATCCAAAACTTGACCAAAAGTAAATAAAAATCAACTTATCCAATTATAAGACCTAATCTATGATAAATTGACTCATGTAAAAAAAAACGTGGGTTTAGAGCATGTAGCCATTTATTGTCCGTTGGCGAATTTGGTCATGACATAGAAAAAGCGTTCTCGCTAATGACCAAGAATCACTTAAAACATCAATAATTGACGTCGTCCAGCCCCAAGGTCTCCGACCGATCATATATAAGAAACTGGACATTGCTTGACCATTAGATATCGGGACTGTGTCCGCTACAAGAACCAGAAGACTTTTAGATCATTGTAAGTTCAGATTACTTTTCATTCCTATTCGATTTTTTGGAAAATTTTATTTTAGGATTTCAGGATTTTAGTTAAGATGTTCAGTTTTACTGTGAGTATTGGAATTTTACTAAACATTTAATTTATTCAAAGTTTATTTATTTATTTATTTATTTATTTATTTATTTATTTATTTATTTATTTATTTATTTATTTTTTTTTTTTATTTTTTTTTATGAGTATGCATTCCGCATTTGGGACGAATATCTTTTAAACTTTATCTAAATGTTTTATAAAGAATCCTAGGAAATTAACAGAAATCGAAAAACTTCTAAATTACGATAGTATCTTTCTTTTAAAGTATAAAGATTTTCATTACAATGTAGAAATATTCCTGTTTTTGTGTATCATTTTGCTATTTATTTTTATAGAATAAAAAACAATTAATTAATAATTAAATAAATAAATAAATAAATAAATAAATAAAAATGAATATCCAAGAAATTGTTAATTTTTTTTTTTAGAAAACTAAAATAAAAATAAATGAATAATAAATAAATAAACATTTTTTACCGATCGTTATTAATACCGAGAACATAACATTTTACGAAACCAGTAAGTAAATACAAAATATTTCAGTTTTGCCATGTTTCTTTCTTTCTTTTTAATACTTTAAATACATTCTCATTGTGCTTATTTTGGATATGTACGTATTTCTTATGAAGCTGTTGTTGTGTGAAGTTTTGAACATTACACTTGCGGTCTAAGTTAGACGGTATCGTTGATGGAAACTCGTGTGATTCAATTTTCGTAAAATTCCAATGTCGGTAAAATCGCGACAAAGCAGCACACGATCTCAGCTATTTCAAATGCGCTTTCATTTAACAAAAATCAAATAGTAGTAAAAATAAAAAAGTTGATGACAAACATCACAATTTAAAAAAAAAACAATCAATTATACATGATCAAAATTCTGATTATTTCAATGTCACAGCCACCTGTTAATCTTCATATTTTGATCATTAACAGAAGTCTATTGCTAATTAAAAGATTTGTTATTGTTTATAAAACATAACACATACGTCAAAACGACAACAAATGTCAAAACATCATTATATTACTGTCACGTCAAAAACACAATTAACCTTATACTTGTCTTGTCCGGTAATAGCGAAACTCTCTCTCTCTCTCTCTCTCATAATGGGTGTGTGTCTCGATTCAATCTCCAGCTTGTTTTATACATGTACAACATTAATTTTTCTGATTTACGCATTTCAACGTCTGAAATCCTAAACCCAAATTTTGTAAGATTTTAGTTGTTACTATGTACAATGACATTCGAACCCTATCTGCGTTTTCACAATTTCTGTTACAAAAATTATTTCAGAAATGACGTCAACGTTGCACCCACCGTTCCCTTTTTCTGTTTAGTAACCTCTATAATAAAAGAGTTACAGCAAGGGTAAATATTTACCTGAGAATTGCACACTCCTCAACGTCAGTTAGATTTCTCTTTATGTCTCTTTACTTATAATTATGGATGTTTCATTGTTTTTTTATTATTATTATTATTTAACAGAGTTCAATGCACACCATAATTTCCATTTCTCTCTTTAGCACATCTGCCGTAGTGAAGATGATGAGGATATTGTGTTTGGTGGTACTTGTCATTCTTTCCTTGATCAGTGCATCACAGGCGTTCTACATCTACCAGAGATCGTATTTCCCACCTAGATACATCTCCTATAGACCAACTCCAGCCTTTGGATACTTCGGTGACTCTCCCGACTTTAGTGACGATGGCTACTTTTATATGGGTAAGTGAGTGAGTGAGTGAATGGAGTTTTATTTAGGGAGTCAATTTTTTGTCGATTATATCCAGACGTCACCAGCTGTATATAAAATTTAAAAATTGTTACTTCTAAGCAATTTGCTTATCTAAAACTTAAAAATTGGTTTCTTTTCGTGCAACACCAACCGGGCTACTGGATGTTTCTTTAAAATAAAACGTTCCATTCTAAATCTGCATGTATACTTATATTCTTGTGATCAAGGTAGTTGAGCTAATAGATTGGGCCTCGGGATCGGATTTGTCTAGAGTGCGTCCTTATGGATCAAGGTATCTCTAATCACCTAGGTTCGAATCAGACTCGGGGTAGATCTTAGTGTAAGGAAGTTTGTCAATTTGCTTGCCGAAAATATGTGGTTTTCTCCACGCAGCCCGATTTTCTATACCACCCCTGGAATTCGCCTTGGTATAAGGAGAAATAATTTTTTTTA
This sequence comes from Tegillarca granosa, assembly GCA_029721355.1. Lineage (NCBI taxonomy): Eukaryota > Metazoa > Mollusca > Bivalvia > Arcoida > Arcidae > Tegillarca > Tegillarca granosa. The sequence continues at coordinate 11,480,458 of CM056605.1, read as the reverse complement.
ACTGATCATTGTTGACATTGCTATTAGAAGTGTTTAATAGAGCAAAGTCTATTGGTAGTAATTTTTAATCCATATATTTATTAGAAATATTTACTCAATTTTGATATCTTTTTCTCTATTTTCAGGTTAACCTGCATTTACAACGAGATTCTAATCCAATGTGATAGTTGAACTTTTGGGAAAAAAACTTATAATGATGTATTAAGCTGTCTCTTAGTGATATTAAACCAAATATTTATAAACAATATGTTAAAGATGTTCACATTTTCGAATTCAATATCTCGTCGGTTTTGTCTATCTGTTGTTAAGAAGATATAAGCTATGATGGTATATTTTATCATCGACCTTTAAGATAACCAGAGTTCCAGAATCAGAACCACGTGACATGTTTTAACACAATAGATTTTGGTGATAATACCAGATAATGTTTCCTACAGTCTCTGCATCATGGCTGAATTTTTTTATATTTTAAATAAAAATTTTAAAAAATTCTAGCACACCCATGACACTACTTTCCTCTGTTTAACATATATGCTAATTACCAAAGGTGTGGGTTATTTATATATTTTATCCACAGATTATTGATAACCAGATGGCCTATGGTTTTCTTTGTAAAATACTAAATTATAAATAAATTTATGATGTAATTAATAAATATGACAAATTTTATAAAATAAAAATTGGTTTTATTGATTTTTTTTTTCTAAATGGCATCTTCAATCAAACGGTTTGTATAAACAACGAACGCATGTTTGTCTCCTAATACTCTGTTAAAGATTAAAATGTGCGTAAACCTTGAAAATGAACTTTCAAAAACACATGGCGGAAGACACATGGCAAACCGTGACATGAATAACGATTCTAACGATTTTGAAACTCCCGACTTTTGACAAGCACTAGATATAATGATTTAAGTAGTTGTCCAGGCACCAGTTTCACAATCATTCACTCATCTGAGTGTACACTCAACTCAAATTCGGGAATATTTCAATGTCAATTTCTAAGACATTACACAGTTAAAATTGAATACCTAATGTAATATTTTAATTGTTTAGTGTAGGTTTGTTCAAGAAAACAAAACATTGTCTCATAAAACTTAAATCTAAAAAATATTGATGAGAGAAAATTGGGAATATTTGAGTTGAGTGTACACTCAGCTGAGTGAATGATTGTGAAACTGGGGCCAGTTTTGTGATTCCAGATTAAAATTCGTTCCCTGTTTACTTTTTAAAAAGTTTTGCTGATGCTAATCTCATAGCTTTAGAAATGAAACGCTACAAACGTCACAATTCTAAGGATATGTAACGAATGCATATGTCGGCGAGCGACCCCCCCCCCCTTCCGTTTTTCTCTGCGTAGCCTAGTTGTTCATAAACTTAGTCTACCACAAATATGTACAACAAAGATACCTTATAATTTAAGATTTAAGGAATAGCAAGAATAGCTATATTTCAGCACAAGAAAATCCTAGATTTTCGTTCAGTAGAACATGAAAGTAAGATCAAAAACATGTGTTTGCTGGACCCGTGTTATTTAACACACGATTGTAAATTTCAATGTTGGATTTTTTTAAAAGGTAGCGTTTCAAAGAAAATTGTCAACATCAATGCAACAGGCAGAAATAAAGTACGGTACAAATGTAATTTCCTGCCCAGCATACTTCAGCTAATTCTTTTGTAAAGCCAGTCATCGACGAGAAACTGGTGTCCTTCTATAGATATTATCTACTATTCATTAGTGAAGTGGGGTGTGTGTTTTATATCTCAGTCAAGATTCTTTCACTTGTATCGATGCGGTCAGTTAAGAGGTTATTGCGAAAATCGAGGTGCCAGATAAAACCAACGACCTTCGACAAGCGAACTGCTACTAGGGTTTTCCTTGATTCGAACCTAGGCGGCAATAATCGGTGGTGTGATCCTAAGATTCATTAGATTACGTTTGGAAAACTTTAATTATTGAAAGAGGTCCGAATTTCAAAGTAATTTCTTAACTAATAAATATTTCATGAACTTAAAATTTAGCAAATTTGTGCGATTTATTATAATAATAGAAACTATGCAAAGAGTAGGTCGAATATGACCGTATAACACTCATGTCTGACGGCTGTGTGTAGGTTAAGAACAATTTCTATATCAAGAACCCGGGGTTTTCTGATACCAACTGATGTCAGAAGTGATGTCGCCTCTTTCGCCTTAGACTGTAAAATGTAAGTGGAATTGAAAAAAAAAAAAAAAAAAAAAAAAGAACAAAGTGTGATAGAGTCAGAAGAAATTCGGACTATACAAAAAGGACTTTAATAAAAGATTCAGATGTAATTAGCTTGAGACGATTTTCAATATGACACATTGAATTCCTGAATGTCTAGAAAATTGGCAAAAACAATAGGGATTTAAAATTTTCCAGATCCAAGTTTAAGGAAATCTTAGTTCAGGAATGATTGGGGTCTGTTACTTTATAACAAACTCCGTGCAATTCGGGGAACATATAAATGCACTGCCCATTCCATTAAATATGGTCGATTTACAAGAATTATCTTTTTTTTTCGCACAAGGCCTATATCAAATTTCAAATAATAAATATACATTGGACAAAGTAAAAAAAGAAATTTGTTATAGTTGGTAACAAAATATCACACATAAAAAACTAACATTTTCCTTATTTCTTTCTTCATAACATGACACTTTATTTGCTTTATTCACTTCTTAATAAACCAATCAAATATCAATACGGTAAAAATTTCGCTAAAAAAATAGGAAGCAGCATGGGTGTTTCTTCCTAAGACAAGGTTTAAAAAATTACTATTACACTATTATGATAAAAATGTAATAAATACATGAAAAAACTGTCAAGTGACAAATCCAACAATGTTGTAAAACAGCTTTTTCTGTTCGAACATCGAACTTTTAAAAGCCTATTTTTGTAGAAATTGTCGTCTTGTTGACCAACCGTCACTGATTTCCGTAAATCATAATGTGAAAATAAAACGAACCAAATTAAAGCATTGGTAACCGCATGCAAAAAAAACTGAGTCGGCAAAAGCAAAAAAAATTAATCATAGTCTTCAAAAACTTATTTCCTTGTTCCAATAAACTGATCACTCTTTCAGCCAACCAAATATTTTCTTAGAATGGCGTTACCTCCAATATTGAATTACCTTCTTCCTTATTGGTTAATGTAAATTTCCAAAAACATGATTGATGTCTCACTTCAAATGTCCACGAATGAACATGAAATATAATATATAATACCAAAAAAATATATATATAAATTAAAAAAAATAAAGAATAAATAAAATAAAAAAAAAAAAAAAAAACAAAAAAAAAAAAAAAAAAAACAAAAAAAAAGAAATATACGAAAATTTACGATCATGAAAAAGTATAAAAAATTTTCGTGACGGAGTATAAAAACATGAGCAGGAATTCAGTTTTTAGTATTATATGATGATATATAGTTGACAATATATACAAACTATACCTATAGTTTTTGTAAACGATTTATATTGACAAGAAAACTAATTGACAGCCATTTGATTTTAAAACTTTTGGATAACAACTATAACCGAAAAAGCTGAACAAAACATGGTAAGTAATCATAAATGAAACGTCTTTGACACAATTTATATTTTCTTTGTTTTTTAGTTTAAACTTTAAACGATTTAATATTGTTCCTCCGTCAGACGGTTTGTCAATATTAACAAGCACAGGGCGTCTTTTTGTTAAAGTGTTATTTCACCGAGTCAGTGTGCCGCAGACAAGCATACATTATCTTGGCACGGAGTGAACCAGTCAATATTCTGTCTTTCTAACGCCGAGTGACAGTCGAAGTAGTATCTTTTTTGTATGACTCGACCGAGATTCGAAACTCCCACTTTCTCGCTCTTAAGGTTCTGACAACAGTAGTAATGTAATGATTATATAGGCTTAGCAAAAATACTAGTGTTTTAGTGAATACAACAAATCTTTAAATATTTTGCTTGCACAAAGTTTTTCTAACCTAATATGTTAAAAGAAAAATCTCCAAATTTACGCCTCAGAGAATTTAAAGTGCATTTTGCTTTTGAAAAAAAATATTTACAGTACTAACAACGTTTTGTTATGTTTCTACAGACTCGTACAGCTGGATTGTTGGCGTTATTAATGCTGGGAGCAATGCTGGTAGCATTATCGTCTGCATTTCCATATCGGTATAACTGTTTCCGATGCTTTGGAGACAGACCTGACGGCCCGGATTTTGATGGCTATCGTGGATATTATCCACAACAATTCTATCCTGGTGGACCTTTTGGCCATGGCTATTACTTTAGGGATTAGGTAACACACACACACACACACACACACACACACAGATTTAAAAACATACAATCAATACTATAAAAGGTTGAGTAATAAGTGAGGATGCGCTGCTTACTAGGTAAAATAAACACAACCATTTCTTGCTCAAGAATTTCTGTAGATAGATAATTACGACAAGTGTTGAATTATCAATGTTATTTTCAAAATGAATTTATAACTTAGGAAGAATAATTAGAAGTATTTCTTAAATCTGTCAAATTCCATGTTGACCAAAGTCCAATTTGACTACAGCATAAAGCTTGGTTGTCAAAAAACTTTTGTCCTTTTTTGGAAATCTCTTAAAATGAATGCCCTGAAGCAAAAATGGTCTAATATTTTATGATGAATATTTTGAAACCAACCCAATTTTCCATCATAAAAGTTAGGATTGGTTTTGTCATTGATATTGTGCCATCACGACAAAAGAGTTCGTAAGTCTCGTCATGTGACCAGCGTTAATTCGCGATTTACTGGTACAAAACCAACCGCCTTTATTAGTGTCTTGTGCTTACAATGCCGTCAATACAAGAAACGATGGGTGATTTAAATTCACCAGCAAACAACGTGGCACTTCATAGCGTATGTGTGGGACATTTACTTCTATTACTATTAGCAATGGAATGGAACGCGCCAGCGCATCACGTGATCAATACAATATCAATGAAATGGATAACGATTACGTCAAATATTCCCGAAAAAAACGTCGTTATTACGGGAAAACGTCACTTTATGCAATTCCATTGCCAATAGAAATTATTGTCCCGCACTTGTGAACGCTATGAGGTATCACGTGGTACTTGGCGAATTAGGTGATATTTTGTCCGTAAAAAGTTTTAGGGAGCATTTTTTGTTCCGCACAAACATGAAGAGAGCTATTAATTACGTGGTACATCGGCGATTTCCATTTTTCGACGACAATATCTTTTAAATCACATTTTCATATTAGATCATTTCGATCGAGATTTACGGATACTTAATTTGAACTTTCGAAAACCCATGTATGTTACTGCAAGTGAAAATAGAGTTTGTTTAAATTAAACAAAAAGTAAGGAAATCCATGATACCAATCCCAACACACAAGACGTTTTCTGTAGTCTTAACGTGTCGCTAAATAAATCTATATACGTTTTTTCGGGAATATTTGACGTAATCGTTATCCATTTCATTCCGCACAAACGTTAAGAAGTATTGATCACGTGTTTCACTGGCGAGTTCCATTACATGGATATTTCCAGTGGTTAAATAAGTGGGTACTATGTACAAAACGTCTACAACCAATATACTTTAAATATTGAAATTAACCTATATTAAGGTCATGCCAAATTAATTTTTAGTTCGTCGGACCCGTCCGCCACTAAAATTTAGCATTAAAAATAAAATTAATTTCATTTTCAAATTGTTTTCCGCCTGTGTAAAGTTGCATTTAGTGTAAATTTAACATTTTTCCAGCTCTTGGTTGATTTAATATTTGTTATATTGTTTGCCAGAAAATTGTATCCTTTGCTTTTATCAGTTATGTTTAAACTTTTTACTGCAATAATTATCTTTTTGGGCATTTTTTTTTAACTACACTCGCCTGGTTCAAATTTTGTTAGCCTGAAGAAAAGTGTTTTAGAAAGAAAACAAGAATTCCACGGATTTAAATGTCTCGCCTGGTTAGTTTTTGATCGCGTAGAAAATACATTACATTAACATAAACTTTCACATTTTGACACGCCGCCGCCTACGACGACACCGGCAAAGTAACACATAAGTCTCGCCTTATGGCAATGCCAGGCTCGACAATAATTACATTTAATCTTCAATCTTTCGCTCAACTCTATTTTTTCCAAAATAATAATAATAATAATAAAAATCCGTAGAACTAAAAATTAATTTGGTGGGGCCCCAAGACATCTTTTTTTAACTGGTTGCAACTCAGTACCGCCAGAATAATCTTTATACACCAATATGAAAAACTAATTTATACACAATATTAAAATAATTCACATGTCTTTTTTAGGTGAACATTGCTGAAATGCGTCTTGAATTGTGATATATCAGGTCCAGTATGGAAAGTTTAGGGAAGAACGACGGTTTGATATTTTTGTATATTATAAATAAATTTTAAAATTTTATTATCACTTGTTTTACTTTATATAGACAATGACAACACGGTGTTATGGTTAACCAGGTTATAAAACAAGGGTTATATTTCAAACACAAATACATCTCTTAGATTATATAAGAGAACTATTCGGAGGAGTTATTATTATTAGTTGATCATTGAACTCCACATTTGATACTTACGCTGACACAGGGTAATACAACAGCCATTTTGCACTATGTGCAGGCGAGTTTATAAGTTGGGTGAAATAATTGCACTTAAAGCTGCATTAAGTTTTCCTAGGAAAAAAATAAAAATGGTGCTGATCTCATTTATGATGTTTCTAATAAACAATGTTACATTGGTTCAACGATAAATAATACAGAAATAACAGTAATGTCCCGGCGAGATATAGCGTTTAGAACATGGTTACGTCATAAAAAACCGGGTCATTTAAACACAACCTACAAAACGGTGAAATACGATAAATTAAACACAGAACTTCATTGAATTTGTCATTTGTGACTTTGTAAGGGATACACAACACCATTGCGAATACATTTTGTTATCAATGACGGACAATTAATACAATTTGTCAGGTTTCGCCTTCGATTCATTGGAATTCCCTTACATCCGTATGAGGCGCCGTTTCTATATTTATTCAGTATTTTAACATATGCATAAATCGATTTTTGGATATCCATAAATCGATTTTTGCATATGCAAAATTAGTCGGTATTTTTGCATATGCAAAAATCGAATTATGGATATCCAAAAATCGATTTATGCATATGTAAAAATATTTGGCATTTTTGCATATGCAAAAATCGATTTATGGATATCCAAAAAAAAGTTTGTGAAATTTGAAAATACTGAGTTCTCCCCAATTATCAATCCCGAAGTAAATATTTTCCGGTATATTGTGAGAGTAATATTTTTCTCTTGTAACAAATAAAAATCGTTAATTTTCTTTCTGGTTAATACGTGCACTTTCAATATTAGTGAAAAAATATAAGCCTACGCATTTTTAAAAACTAAAATGTTTATTACATTACGATTCATTACATTACCACGCGACGCTTCGCGCTACAAAATCCAACATGGCTGCTAGAAATAATAGACGGAAAGAACAAATATCAGAGGAGTATATCAAACGCATTGAGGTGTTTGGAAATTGAAGACCGACATGTTGACGACAAAGCTGTCGATATCATATCAGATATTGAGTTAGTTGCCATGTTACAAACCCACGTAATAATAATCACGAAGTAGACCCGCACTAAATAGTTGGGGAGAAATCATTTCACACTCGCGATTTATGGATATGTTAAAATCGATTTTTACATATGCAAAAATACCGACTATTTTTGCATATGCAAAAATCGATTTATGCATATGTAAAAATGTATTTTTGCATATGCAAAAATAGCCAGCATTTTAACATATCTAAAAATGAATTTATGCATATGCAAAAATCGATTTATGGATATCCATAAATCGAATTTTACATATGCAAAATTATTTTTGGATATCTTAAAATAATTTTACATATGTTAAATTCGATTTATGGATATCCATAAATGAATTATGCATATGCTAAAATAGTGAATAAATATAGAAACGGCGCCTCATACATCCGTGCGCACGGTCCAAATTAATAATTATTATCGCTAAACATTGACCAATTCGTTAGAGGATTCCGTTTATTTACAGCAAAAAGGAATGAAATTATCACGTATCGTGATTAGAAGTTATCTATTTTATAAAAAATATATTTTTTGAAAATAAAAAAAATTCAAAAAATTGAAAAACTTAATGCAGCTTTAAAACCCTAATCAAGATTCTTTGCTTGATATAAAGGCTGACAGTTCAAGAACAGTGAAGAAAACCATAATGCCTAAAGTAAACCACCCTCTATTTGCATAAAAGCTAACCTTGTGGGATTAAAACAAGGGCGTTAAATGCACTGGAATCCATACATCAACACTGAAATATAACAATAAAAACACAAGATAATAACAATTTTATTCATGTAAATATAAGTAACACATTAAATATAACAATGTTATTCTGTTTTTGCCTTTTTAGCCCTTTTCCTTCCAGTCTTTCTTCTCCGTTTTCTCTTACGACCTTTTCCATTAGTTCTTTTACCAGAAAGTTTATTCTTAATTAATTTATTCTCATATTTACGTTTTGCATTTTCAAATTGATTTTTGAAACCATCAGAGTCAGACTGACACCAAATAGGAACAAATGTTTTAATTGGAGAATTAGTCAACTCCTCTAAGCTCCAACCCCCAGGAAGTTGTGGTCCAGTTTCTGGTTTCGGTGACAGTCTTTCTGGACTATAATCATATTCATCACTACCTGAATATTCACTTTCTGATTCACTTGACTCACTTTGTGGTTTCCTGTATTGTAACAAGAAGAGAAATAAAACATATTGTTACATCGCAGAACATGGCATCAGACAGTAAGTATGGGTTTGCTGGTGCTATTGTGACCATCAATGTGGAAAAGGTCAACCATCTTTGCAAACTAAGTACAGCTTTATGAACTACTACTAGATTATAATAGATGAATATTAAGCTTCCACTTTGTTGACTTACATTTTTTCTTATAGTTTTACTACTTTCTTTCACTGTGTCTTTTACCTGTACAGCTCATGTGTTAATGTTTTATATTAAATTAAAGCTTCTAGACCCTTTGTTTTATGAAAACATGATGTTAAAATTTTTACTACTACAAGTCTCATCGACTTTGGGTGTTTCAAGATCTACAACCTTCACAACCTTGGTAGAGCTCCATGGCTGAATTAAGCTTGAAGTTTCTCAGCTTTTGGGTCCATAGCAAAATGTTTAGAGATTTTACCATTTCAGATCAATCCACATAAATGCTGGTAAAGATCAATTGGTCTCAACAAACTTTGACATACTTAATGCCCTGATTTACTACTTATGAAGTTTCTCGCTTCTAGGCCTCACAGTTCAAGAAATTTTTAGGTTTAACCATACATGTTATTATAACACTGGTGCAAGATCAAAGTCAACTAGCTTCACAATCTTTAAAGAGCTTCGTGTCTTGATGCTATATATGGTGTTTCAAGTTTCTAGGCCTTTTGACTGATGACTAAATGTTTAAAAAATTTGTCATTCAAGGCTACTGTGACCTAGAATGAGAACCAAGGACAACCAGCTGAGGCCTGACAACATTTCAGTCAAGTTTCATTGCAAGTTTTATTGGAAAATATATTGTTGATGGTTGATAGACAAGGGACAAAAGATTTATTTTGACAGCTGGACTTGAGCCACAGTTTACTAGTAGAAACAAACTTCATGGGCAAAATTATAAACTCACTCTCAAATAGAAGAGTTAAGAAAACTACATTCTCTGCATAAGATGAAAGTGACTTTACCTGAGAATACTCATCAGTGTCTGTTTCTCATCCTCTCCATCTAAAACATAAATCAAAAATCAAATATAAAGTTTGTCTAGAATCAGGAAATAAACATCTAGTGTGTGTGTGTGTGTGTGTGTGAATGCAAACAGGCATAAAGCTGCCTTAATTTTGAAATCAGAAGCAATAGGAAAAAGATTTGGATTGTCAACATTATTTCAATTACAAATTACAGTAAAACCTGTATGTAATGACCAACTATAGGATCTGAGAGATATGGACTGTACAGACAAGTTGTTTATTTTTGGTTTAAATATAACACTATGGACCTGTAAAAAGTGGTTGGGTTGCCTATAAACAGAGGTGACTACTATAGCAAGTTTTACTATATATTCACTCATCAAAAGTTATAGGTTAAGATGCAGAAATATATACTTATTTCTATGATATGTCAAGGCTATTTATGATAATATGCCTATTGTTTGAAGATTGTATCAGATTGTAAAGTGTATATGGATGGACGTCTTATGTCATTTTCAATTGTGAAATGCTAATAGAAAGAACTGTTCATTCATTATCTATTTTTTTCTGATTGTTGATAGTACCTAGTTCAGAATTCAGCTCTAACAAAAACAGAATAGAGGTTAGTTATAGAGTTTTAAACTACCATTAAAATTCTACCATTGTCGAATGAACTGACAAATTTTTTCACACTAGGATCTGCCTGATTTGGATTCTGACTTGGATAGTAAAATTCAGGACAATATGTATTCCAGAGTTTAAGAGCAATAAGCAACAAGAGTCCAAGCACAGAAATGATATGCTGGGGTTTAAAAATGAAATATTTTCAGTAACATGTACATGTATATAAGCATGAGGTTTATTCAACATAAACAAGAACCTGATGTATACCCTTCAGCTGTGTCTTCCCAAGATTTATCCAACTTCTTTAGTAGTCCATCACTTTCTTCCTTGACCCTTGACCTTGTAGAACGTTTTTCTATTACAACATCTTCATTATTCCAAGAGTTGTATCCCTTTATATCAGCTTCTTTCTGCCTCATCGTAGCTTGGTGTATACACTCATCTACATGACTGTCATATATTTTTCCTTTTGTAAATGATTGGTCACAGATATAACACATAACTGGTTCCCTAGGTAACAAACAATTTTACAAAATCAACAAAGAAAATGCCCAATAAGGTTTTTAAAACTTAATTTGTTGTGTTTTATACAATGTCTTTATGACAACCTTACCTGCCTTGGGTATGGTGAAGTAAAATGAAAAAAAATTAAGCTATAGTGGCTTTAGCTTACAAAATATTCTAAACCCAGTACAATAATAAATGTACAAAATTTAATATAATTTGTCCAAGCTGATTTAAAAACAAGAGGTAACATAGGGACTGCATTGCTTGCCTAGACTACCTATCATTATTATGTAAACAAAATTCAGTCGCATTACCTTTTTCTGATAATGTACAGAAAAACCTGTTACATATGTTTCATTTCCAACATCTATACTTTAAATTTCATTCTTTATAAAACACAAACATGCATGCTTCACCATGCATAAAGCTAACAAGAATTCCAGATTTAAATGTCTAGGTTAGTTAGTTTTTGATGAGTCAATGCCTATGACGTCACCGGAAAAGTAACACTAAGTCTCATCTTATGGCAATGCCAGGTTTGACAAAAATGTCTTGATTTAGTATCTTATTTGTATATGTATTGTGTTAAATTAAATATAATTATTTATAGCTACTCTCTATATATCAAATATAAACTAAAAACGTTAATTAAATCCAAATAAATGTGTTATGGCAATTATTTTTTTTCTCAATATATGGGAACTCAGACCATCTTGAATGCAAATTATTTAAGAATTAATATATATTTTTAATCAACCAAAGGACCTTCCACACAAGTCTTGTTTCATATACTTAAGCACTTTTTTAAGAGATTTTTGTCTTTCTTTATCTTGGCTGGCTGTGGCTAGATCTGCTTGCCAGAAATAAACTTAATTATTTTAATTTTAGACTTCCAAGGTAAATCTGGTTTATTGTGGCAGACATTATCTTATACAGGGTTGTATGCATGCTTCCCCATATCTGTAACAATGATGGTGTAATTAAACCAGTAAAATTGACTTGATAGAAATTTATCACAAATAATCATAACTATTAACATTGGATCAAAAGAAAGTAGATTGAGAAGAAGGCTTCAAAGGGTAGATACCTACACACTTTTCACTGCCTTGTGTGAACCAGAGTTTGATATATCTTGTAATAATATAACTTACAACAGGATATCACCAGCTATATTTTTATGTTCACATCTACTGTATTTGTAGTCATCAGTTCTCAAAATCTCAACTTTAAGGACTTTATGATTAAATAGTCAAAATCTATTTTCAATGTTTGATTTTACCAGGAATGCAACCCTGAACTCAAACCTATAGAGAAAGCATTCTACAAACTTGTACAAGTAAAATTACCCCTGGTTATCTAGATCCTGTTCATCTGTATCACTAATACCTGAAATTAATAAATAATATATAGGGATGTATTCTTAAGATGGTTAAGAAAGATTGGGATCTAACCAGTCAACAGTCAATCCTGTCCACCACCAAATTTTTCAGAATAGAATAGTTAACCTGCACATTCAGCACACCAAGAAGCTGCAAACATCCATATAAGTAGTTATTTATGGCTAATAAAATGTTACTTCTTACAATGTCAGGTTAGGTTGTTTAAATTTATAGCTGCATTAAGTTTTTCAATTTTCCAAATTAATTTTTGATTTTCTAAAAATATATTTTTTTAAAAATAGATATCCTCTAACAACGATCTGTGAGATTCATTTTCTAAAATTTCATTTCTTATAGCTGTAAATAAACAGAATCCTCTGACCAGTTGGTCAATGTTTAACAATGGTAATTAGTAGCTTGGAGCATGCGCACAGATGTTTGGAAAAACCCATTGAATCGAAGGTGAAACACGACAAATTGCATTAATTGTCCTTAATTAATATCCAGATGTATTTGAAATGGCGTTATGTATCCCTTACTAAGTCATAAATGATAAATTCAATGAAGATCTGTGTTTAATTTATCGTATTTCACCATTTTTGAAGTTGTGTTTAAATGCCCCAGTTTTGATGACGTAACCATGTTCTAATATTAGATCCCAAATGCTGCATCTCGCTAGGTAATTACTTTAATTTCTGTATTTATTCGAGCTTTTTTCATTGAACCAAATTAACATTGTTCATTAGGAACATCATTAATTAGATTAGCACCGTTTTAATTTTTTCCTTGAAAAACTTAATGCAGCTTTAAGGATTTACAATGACAAGATAAGGTTAGCAAAATAAATATCTTTTTGTTGTTCTTGTATTTAAATAAAGCTTTCTCAATGTAAATTATCTCATAAAAAGTATCAGGCATTATACATTGTTATATATGTGGCAGCTATAGAAAATGTATACATATAAAAATGTACACAAACCTGAAGAGTTGAGTTTCTTAGGGGTGTCTGATGAAGAGGACTTCTTAGCAGGTGAAACATTAACAGAACCACTGTTATACGGTACATGTTGATCTTCATGATCATCTGCAATAAATAAATGAACTGGTAAGTATAAGTATAAATTGGAAATCTCTTGTACCTCTTATTTACATATTGAGAAACATCTTGTTCTATACAGAATGTTGATTTACCAGATATTCTTGACAAACTCAAACTTAATGAGACACTTGTATTGGACACTTCTATACATAACAAGAATTCCACAGAATTAAATGTCTCACCTGGTTAGTTTTTGATCAAGTAGAAAATACATTACTTTAACATAAACTTTCACATTTTGACAACTGCCGCCTACTATGACACCGGGAAAGTAACACCTAAGTCTTGCCATATGGCAATGCCAGGCTCGACAAAAATTGCAAAGTATATTGTCGTGACACTGTCACTAACAGACAAATGTTAACTAGAGCATCTAACAATAGACCCGCATCCTTTAAGATGAAAAATGTATCTGTATTTTTAATCTTACCTTTTGTTTGGACATTTCCATCACACTCCGAGGCATGATCTTCTATGATATTATAAGGAAATCTCAACAGACACAGTGGACATGACATCATTTCAACCTGCAATGGCAGATAGTAAATAAATAAATTAAAATTTGATATATAAATGTATAAGCACTTAAGCAAAATAAATAAAAAGTCCACTACTTAATAAAATGGGAAATAACTACAAGCATGATCCTGTATATTTTCTTTTATATTTTTTTTATGAATTTCCCGACATACAACTGACACAAATTTTCAGTGATAATGAAAGCTATAGTGTATTTAAGTGCTAGCACACTAAACCACATTGTATATTTAACACTGTAATCCAATAGTCACAGTAGTAATAGTAGATAATAGTGGTATCAAGCCATCTAGGAATTGCAGAAAATGTTCTTTCTTAATGTAGTAAGGCAGCTTGGACTTGACAACTTTCATCTAGTCCATGCTCTCAGCCATTGAACTATATTCTGTACAATAATGACTGATAAAACTTTTATAAATCTCAGAGGATTGGTTCTTATAAATAATTGTACCTTTTCTACAGGTATACATGTAACAACATCGGAGTTGGATACTTCCACATGATTTCTCTTTCTCCCCCTCCTAACATGAAGTTCTGATTTACTCTCACTGTTCTTACTATTTGAAGTACCATTTCCTGCATTATCTCCCCTTAATTCTGGTTCATCATTAATAACAATTTCATGATCCAGGTCAATATTCATATTTCTATCTTGTTTCACTGGTGATTCTATTGGTGGTTTAATTCTACTTAAATCTTAACGGTCGTTTAGCTGGCGATGTTGTATTTACACTAGAGTCATTTCTGTATATTCCTTTGTCGTTTTTTTGCACTATGAGACACTGATGATTTATTGCTACTAAATGAAGATTCAGTTTTATTACTACTAGTCAAATGTTTAAATGATATTTCATTTTCAGAATCAGAATCAATCAAATTAACACCATCGTCCAAGTCAGATGATGCTTTATTTGTTTCACTGTTTATTTCAATTGGGATTTTCTTAATTTTTTCTGCTTTTTTATAATTCTCTATTAAATTGTCATCAGTTTTATCTACAACACTGACTTTGTTTCTAACAGATGTTTCAACGGAACCATTTCCATCAATAATAAAACCTGTAGCACTTTTAGATTTACTGTGAGTAATTGTCTTATTAATCATAGGTTTAACTTTTAAATTGGGCAGTTTTTCCTTCAAAACACATACTTGAGTAGAAATCAGATCACCTTTATCATCCAACATGAGGCTGGAACCCTGACTCAAACCATCCAATGAAGATTCAGAGACTTTACTTGGAGATTCTAACCTGCCAGTATAACAAGACTGTGTTGAAGAAACTGGACTGGTTACTGGACTTTTATTACTTAAATCACTAGCATGCCGTGTTAATGGCCTCCGTGACAAAGTATGTGACGGTTTTGATTTTTCTTGTCTCTTTTGCCTACGGATATCAGGACTATGTTGAATGTCTTGTGTTTCTTTTTCCATTATCTGGATCCATTCAGGGTCATGTTCGGGTGAAGACTGATTTTCTTCATAATATGTAATTTTTTTAGTTGATCTAGTAACTCTACCTAATCTGTTATAAGTTTGATTTGTCTGGTCACAAGATTTACCATCATTTTCAAAATCATCATAGTCATCACTAAACCTAAATGGAATATTTTTTCTATTAAAAGTTTTAATCATTTCTTCATTTTCTTGATTTTTATCTTTCAAATTCTCCATTTTCTCTGTTGACTCTGAAGCAAAACTGATACCTATTTCTTCATTGTGGTCACAAATATTTTCAGAATCTGAGTCTAGAAAATCATACACATATCCTCGTCGTCTGCAATCAATAGTCTTATCTAGATGTTGTCCAACTCTTACAGGTTCTCCCCACTCCATGGTCTTTGGAATCTGACTTTGAACTTGTTTTAACTTCTTGTGATATATATCAAAGTATTGTAAGATGGCTTTAATATGAACATCGACATTCTGTATGCCACTAGCAGATGTAAATGTTGAGGATTTCTGAAAAGCATAAGAAAAACAAGAGGCCCATGGGCCTTAACGCTCACCTGAGGAAATATCCAAAAACTTACAAAGAACTTAAATACAAAAAGTTCACAAAATTCCTCAAGTTTGGAAAATCCTGCAATAATTAATCAGAAATGTCTAGTCACATTTCATTTATAATAGCTCATATGCACCATTTAACTATAGTACAATAGATTATTTCCAAATCATTAACCATATGGTTATGCAGCCATGATTTTGACCTTTGAACATGTGAACTTGAACCTTATATCAAAATGGTCTTAATATCAATACGTACAATATTCTAATAAACATGCTTGTACAAAATGTTTATAGTTTTCAAGATAATTAGCAATTTAAGTCTTCTTTTGCAACTGTGACCTTGACCTTTCAACATATGACCTTGTACAATAGATCAAAATGATTGTTGTCGCAATACCTACAATATTCTAATATATATTCCTATACAAAAAGTTAATAGATTTCAAGATAATTAGCAATTTAACTCTTCTTTTGCAGCTGTGACCTTGACCTTTCAACATATGACCTTGTACCATATATCAAAATGATCAATGTTGCAATACCTACAATATTCTAATATACATGCCTATACAAAAAGTTAATAGTTTTCAAGATAATTAGCAATTTAAGTCTTCTTTTGCAGCTGTGACCTTGACCTTTCACCATATGACCTTCAACCATATATTAAAATAATCATTGTTGCAATACCTACAATATTCTAATATACATGCCTATACAAAAAGTTAATAGTTTTCAAGATAATTAGCAATTTAAGTCTTCTTTTGCAGCTGTGACCTTGACCTTGCAACATATGACCTTGTACCATATATCAAAATGATCGTCATGTCAATAACTACAATATTCTAATATACATGCCTATACAAAAAGTTAACAGTTTTCAAGATAATTCACAATTTCTGTACATGTATGCAGCTATGACCTTGACCTTTCAACATATGACCTTGAACCATATATCTAAATGATTTTCATATCAATACCTACAATATTCTAATATACATGCCTATACAAAAAGCTTAAATTTTTCCAGCTATTGCACAATTTTAGTATTCATAAGCCAAAAATAATATTTCAGGGGCAACAACTCATACATGGATTATCATATAGTTATGAAACTTGGTACCTTTTTCAATTTTGTCATGGGGAACATTTTAACAATGTTTTGAATTCATATATCTCTTAAAATTTGCAAGAAAATTGCCTAAAACTGCATAAATCACAAATTAGGTTCATGACCTTGATTTTTGACCTTGACCCTATTTTACAGGTCAAGAAAAAGTTTTCAAGAAAAAGTCAAAACTGAAAACCCCATGTCAATATCTGTTCAAATAGTCTAGTTATAACAATTTTAAGCCATTTTATGAAATTTTTAAAATTAAACGCAAAAACGCGTAACCCATTTTTCGACCAAATTTCACGAAATAAAGAATCTATAGACTTAAAACCCTAGAGAAGCCAAATATCAGATTTTTTCTCCCATCATCGCTTTCGGAGAAGAAGATTTTTTAAGATTTTTGGACCCCTAGGTCACCTTGACCTAGTTTTGGAAGCCATGGCAATGCCATGAACAAATCTGAATTGCACCGGCCCATATATGCTTCTGTCCAAGTATAATTGAAATCTGTCCAGCAGTTTTGGAGGAGAAGTCGAAAATAGGTGTTAACGACGCACATACACACGCCGCGCCAAGCCATAAGCTCACATAACCTTTCGGTCAGGTGGGCTAAAAATAGTAAGGAATTTCTGAAAACGAGGCAACAGTGCCTTGTCTTGTTATAAATCTTTAATTTTGTTCCTAGACGATAATTCTCTATAATTTGACATCAGGAAAAAGATGTTTGTCTTGCAATTAACATTAAATAATCGCTTGATGACATCACTTAACAGAGTTTTAATTTATCTAATGGTCTGAACCCAGAAATCAGAAATCTTACAAACACTCTAGGGATCTTGGTGGCCAAGTGGTCTAAAGCATCTGCTTATTGAACACTAACACCAAGTTTAAATCCACTCTGATGGATTCTTGTGTCCTAGAAAGATGAAATTTTTGTTCAGATAAGAAAAGTATTCAATTTACACAGCTTATGTTATACCCTAATTAAATATGCCAGTGTAGACAGGTTTTATACACAGGTTGTCTCATGTTCCACTGTAACATATTTTATCAAATGTTACTTACCAGTCTCATCTTCCTTCAATCAGGAATGATGTTATATGAAAAAGATTAAGTAATATGTATATAAACAAATTATTTTTTTATCAAGTTTCGGTTATTAAGAAAGTAAGGAAAAAGGTACAGGAGAAGCATGGTTAAGAAATTGATTAATTCAAAGGCTATGGGATCAATCCACAGCTTGGCTGTTAGATACAATCAGAGGTCCCTGAACTAGATGCATTGCTCTTGTTCACAGAGCTGCAAAAATAAAATGGTATAAAAAGTTAAACTTGTAAAAGACTGTTGTCCACTCCAAGAAGTAGTAGTGTATACTTAAATCTATACTTCCGTAACAATTATCTGAATAGGAATTAATTATAGTATTTTAAAGTAATTTACAGTTAAAGAAAATAAAGAGTAAGAACATTGTAGTTCACCTGCACATCTTGTCTATGGAAAAACTTTAAATCCTTAACACAGAGATTCCAAAAAATGACATTGTATCTTCTGTACAAGCTATAATGACTGTAGATTAATCAGAATAGGATATGTTTTTCTAGTACAAATAAAGAAGAAAACAAATCAAGTAATACCTGTATTTTCTACATAGTGGCTCACAGGGTTCAAAAACTTCTCTCTGAAATGCGGAAAAAAAAATTGTTGACAACAACAACAAATTCAATAATAGATATGCACTTCAAAAATTATTCAGAACTCTGACAAGAATTTATTGTGAAATCTTTGTGTTTTAAAGATTTTCTTGTAAATCCCACAGGCTTTATGGGAAGAAGTCAAAGACAAATATTATTAAAAGAAACGTTTTGGTTTACATGTTAATTATGAACATGGTATGAATAAGAGTAAATAAGAGTTGAAAATTAAAGTTGACTTCTAACAGATCAACTAACGAAAATAGATGTAGTTATTTCCTTACAATCAAAATTAGCCAATTCATACTGATCACGTTATTTGAATATGACATTTTAAATCAATTTAATATGCTTAAATACAAAGTACTAAGTAACAGATTATTCTTGCTAGAGAATTAATTTACAGTTGCAAGTATACCTGAAAGATAAAGTTTTCACTTTTCTGGTCTCCTGAAGTTTCTTCAATCTCTCTGTCCATTTCATGCTGCTTTTTCCCTCCTTTTTCTAAATTTTCATCCAAAGATTCTTCTGCTTTACGCTTTCTACTAAATCTGCCTTTAAGTTTTGATGCAGATGTACAAAACTTATCAAAGAGTTGTTTCCCTTTTTCAATCTGTCTAGACATCAAACTATTGTCCTTTGTAGGTGTATTTGGTGTAGATAAACCACTTTCTTCATCAACCTGTGTGCTTGAATCCATTACTTCAACCTCATCAGCATCAAAAGGTTGTGTTTCTATGTCAAATACAGATTTAGTCTGAAAGAATATTGAAAACCATGCATTAATATAAAGGGATTCTATGTAGTGGTTGTGAAATGTTTGGGAAGCAAATTGTCAAATAATAAAGAAAAAGATGCAGTTTTATTTTGAGGTACAGTAAAACTTCAATCGCTTGAACATCGTTACCTCGAATACCCCGGATAACTCGAAGTCAACTGTTGATCCCAACCAATTTCCTATAATATCCTATGTAAATAAACCTTGATGGCTCAAACTTCGTTAACTCGAATACCCCCGCTCGCTCGAACAATAAATATTTTTCAAAAAGTATTTAGTTAGTTAAAATTCAACTTGTTTCGCTCGAATACAATTTCTGTCAGGAGGACATGTGGCCTGGGTCATTGTAAACAAAATGGGACAAAGACTCAATGGGCCGGGTTGTTTTTTAAATTTCTATTGAATGATTGTAAAGTGTGGAAGGAATTTTAAATAATTGCACAAAGCAAGGTGCACAAGTTGTTTTTTTTTTTATACTTCACAGAAAGTCATGAAAAATGGGGAATAGGACCAACAATGACAATATATATGAAAGAGTAATGAAACAAGTATATATATGTATTAGGAAAATCTCAATCATTTTAACATTTTCTAAAGCTACAGTAAATTGAAAAAAAGTGCACCAGAAACTTTACATTGGAATGGACTGGATGAGATGGACAGTAAAGGACAGATAGGCAACAGGGTGACAGCATTAGCTTTCCACACTTTCATCCAGTAGCTAATAAACCAATGACTTTCAGAACATAAACATTTTTGTAGTTTTCTTTCATAGATTTGAAATTTAAAACCTGTCACAGTAGGATGTAATGGCATAAATGTTTCACTACATCATTTGAAGTCAGATGCACATCTTTGATAATCTTTTGATATATACAGTACAAAGGCACTAAGTTTCAAATTCTGGAAAAATGTGAAAAAATTCCTGAAAAATTTCTAAAAAGTCAGGTGCACATTTTCAATATTTATAAAATCATTCTGTGAAGTTTAAAGGTTTTTGATTGAAAACTGTAGGAGGAGTTGAGTTCACAAAGTAGGTACCCCCACTTCAAACACTTGCTAAAAAGTGACTAAGTTTCAAAGTCTGGAAAAATGGGAAAAAAATCTTGAAAGTATTTCCATAAAGTCAGGTGCACATACTCAATATATATAGAAACATTCTGTGAAGTTTCAAGGCTTTTGGTTGAAAACTGTAGGAGGAGTTGAGTTCATAAAGTAGGTACCCCAACTTCAAAAACTTGCTTTAAAATGACTAAGTTTCAAAGTCTGAAAACATGGAAAAAAAATAATCTTGAAATATTTCCATAAAGTTAGGTGCACATACTCAATATATATAGAAACATTCTGTGAAGTTTCAAGGCTTTTGGTTGAAAACTGTAGGAGTTGAGTTCACAAAGTAGGTAACCCAACTTCAAAAACTTGCTTAAAATTGACTAAGTTTCAAAGTCTGGAAAAATGGGAAAAATATCTTGAAATATTTTCATAAAGTCAGGTGCATATCTTAAGACACGTGGAGACACGTGGAGTGGTTGATCGGTTAGTTAACTGAGTTGCCCATGCTTGATGATTATGCATCGGGATTGTTATTTACATGTCTCAAGAGTATGTAGAGCAATGTATTATCATAATTTCCAGTTTAAAATGACTGGTAATAACTTAGCCTTGTTTAGTCTTACATGTGCAATTAGAATAAAGAAAGTTTATTTTGTATCATCACCTGTTGAAATTAAAATAAAGTGTGTAGCCATATATCATCATACAACAGACTGGAGCTTTAATTTTGTATTTTTAATTGGTATTTTCATCCTCGTTGATTTTTAAAAAAAATATTTCATGATGAATAATGAAATTTTAATTCAGACATTTCATTATTTGACTTTTTAATTCATTTTTGTATTTTGCAAATTTATAGATTCTTTGTCCGTTGATAAACAAGGGAACATGAACCTCTGATTGTATCTCTATACTAGTATTTGATCGCTCGAACCCCCAGTGACTTGAATATTTGACTGAAGTTCCTTGCACTTCAATCCATCAAAGTTCTACTGTAATTAGTTTGGCATTATGTGATAGTTATCCTTAACAATTAGAACACACACTAGTTTATCCATGTTTTTGCATAAAAACCATAGTGTCAATGCTAACAATATAATGGGGTTATGATAGTTAAGATATAATTCTTTTAAACTAAAGTGACAAATGAAAAAGGTTCTTGCAGGCATTTTTCTGGACTGCACTAGTACTTTATAGGCCTCCATAAGTGTACAGTGTATTGACACTCTCACTGATTTTGATGCTCTATCATCATTCATGTCAGGGTATAACTCGACTACTCATGCTAACACTAAATATAAATGTCAACATATGACACTTCTGTATAAAAAAGTATTTGTTTTTACCTTATCTTCTACCCTTTTTCCACTTGTTTGCTCTGGCTGAATTCTTCTACCTTCTACTACATATGATTCTGAATTTCTTACAGTCTTATGTACCAACTATAACATAAAACAAGCACAGTGTGTTATATAGAGGAACCTGTGAGTTACCTAAACCTGAAATAAACTGAAAACCTGCCTCAACTGACACTTTGAGTCTGGAAGCTTTAGAAATTGGTCATGTTCTACTGTAATTTCTGACATTTTATGTCTTGCAATTTTGATTTTCCAAGTATTGAAAAAAAATTTTACCAACTACATCTTTACAACCTTAAGGTAAACCAAAAAGCTTATGTAATATTAGACTCCCCTAGCCTTGTAGAACATCAAAAACCCAATCATATTATGTATATTTTGTACCTTTCAGTAACAGATCTGCAAAACAAATTGAAGGGAGGACAAGAATAAACACTTTTACATTATGCCATAATACACATTAT
Source organism: Tegillarca granosa (assembly GCA_029721355.1). NCBI lineage: Eukaryota > Metazoa > Mollusca > Bivalvia > Arcoida > Arcidae > Tegillarca > Tegillarca granosa. The sequence goes on along the minus strand of CM056605.1, from coordinate 11,458,015 downwards.
GGTCAATTTAAATCGATTCTTATGTTTGTGTATCAGATCAATTATGTTATGGTGCTGTCTGTCTGTACTTGTTTGTTAACCTGTTATTTTCCTGTCTGCTCTATTACTTTTGAACAATATAAAAGATTTAAATGAAACTTGAAATGAATGCTCGTCATACTCGGAAGATAGGCAGAGCATGAGGCCTGTGTGAAACGTGAAGGTGTCTGTTCACCATCTACTTCATAATTATTAAATAGTACATGGAATTTTATTAGAATTTGCTATGAATATTTGTCATATTTGCAGAACAGGAAGACACCAGGGGCATTGTGTTTGATAAATACCACAGAGAAAATGCTGCCTGGATATAAAGTATACATGTAAAATAAGTCTCTACAAATGTCATAGTGCATTATGAAATCCGCATGTGGACAAACATGTCATGGGTGTATAAATATTTCTAAACCAAAATGCTAAGCTCTTGCTAATATATATTTTTCTGTTTACATTACAATTTCTCACAGAAAATAATTATGACCAACCTGTTCAAAACCAAACATATCTTGTGACTCAGGAGGCTGTGTAAGATCATCATCATCAGTTTATCTCAGAGATAGGATGTTTTTCCTTGGTGCACCTTTGTACAGTATCTGATATTTCATACTCTGGAGTTTGTGGAACGGTTATGTCTCTCTCTTCTGATAAATGAGATACATGCTTCTGAAGAAAATGTGAGTTACTTTAAATCAACAAGAAATAATACAATAGATTCAAACTGCTGTATTACAGTAAGTCTTATCAAAAAGGTAGCCAAAACTATTACCTATCATAGTTCATAAAGCTGTTAATATAAATTTACACTTATAAACAGTTCATGTTTCTATAAAAGTAATTTATATAAAGTAAAAAAGTAAATGGAAGGGAAGTAACTCTAAAAAGTCAGAAAATAAAAGCCATATGATGAAACAAGTGAAAAACACAGAACTTAATTATGTTTTTTGGATTTACTATAAAATGTTGGCACAATTCACTGTAACAAACACAGTGAAACAAACAGTAATTATGTTAATTTTTGAACAATATTATGAGAATAATTTAATTTATATACAATTAACTTTCATTTTCACTAATTGTCAGGAGATCATTTACAAGTTAAAAACAATTAACAAATAAAAATCTTTGAGACAAAATATAGGAGAAAACATCATTTAAGTTATCTATACCTCAATACATCCCTTCATAGAGGGACCACTGTCTTCTTCATCCTGAATCAAAATCTGTGAAAACTGGTCCATTTTTCTCTGCTTTAGTTTTTTGTTGTAATCCTGTGTTTTTCTTTCATTTATCTGTATATATATAAAAGAAAAATAATCAAGCTGAGAAGGTGACTTTGAGTGTGTGAGACTGAGATATGTTTAAAATTAGCTACAGCATTATTACATCAGTTTTAGAATAGTAAGCAGTGATGAAGCATAATCAAAACAACCAATTAGTGTATGTTGGAGCCTCTGATTTGCAATATTGGTTTTTTCACATTCTATAATCAGTAAGGAGAGATTACTTTTTTTGAATCCTTATTTCAGCATTTCTATTCTAATTTTACACAGCCCCAGCATATTCCAGCTTTAGGGTGAACATGTTGACGAAAAACTCAACATGTGATCATTTCAGGATAAAAAGAAACAACCCAAATACAGTGTAGCTATTGTATAGTGCTAGTAAGTTTACCTATATGTATGTATATATATGTACCAATAAGTCTTTTCAGTCTACATCTAATAAATAATTTAAACACAAAAAATATTCATTAACTTCAAAAACATGCAAAAATAATCTCAACCAATAATAATTGGTAAAACCACACCAAGAGCACCAACTGATTCTAACTGATCAATTATGATTTTTAACCAATACTACAACACTGCTAGAGCACCAAGCACTAATTAACTGAGATAAGACAATGAATTTTACTATGTTTACATTAAAAATGCATTGCCTTATTTAAATCTCTATGGAACCATTGCGTTAATTTTTCAATTGCAGCAGTGTGTCACACGCTCTGTGGTAAAGCAATATGTCAGTTATATCTTCAGCCAATCCACTTTCGATTCACTTACTTTAAACGCAGTCTGATGTTGTCATACCTCAATGACAACATTCAAAAAGACATTCAGTCCTTGAATGGATTGATGAAATGGATGAACCTTTATTATATAGTATCCTATAAATGAAGTTTTTGGGTGAAGTTTGTTGTAAATATTTATATACATGTATCTATATAATGCAAAGTGAGCCTAAAAGTTCCTCAATATACCATACATGCCCTTTTCTAAGATACGATTACATCATTTCTAAAGACCAAAAACAGTTGTTCGTGGTTGCACTCAAGGTATAAGAAACAAGAGGCCCAATAGGGCCTGTATCGCTCACCTGGAATACCCTTATTTTGTTCTTTGCTTTTTCTTTTTAAATATATCCAATCAGTAAAATGTAAACAAACTCACTAGCAATATCCTTATTTTCTATTATTTCAAGCACTATTTATCATAAATTTCCTTTCAATTGGCCATGTACTTTCAGAAAATTTAGGCTGCAATAAACCTTATTTGCATGTTACATAACTATTGCAACAAGAGGCCCAATAGGGCCTGTATCGCTCACCTGGCACATCCTTATTTGTTCTTTGCTTTTTCTTTTTAAATATATTCAATCAATAAAATGTAAACAAACTCACTAGCAATATCCTTATTTTCTATTATTTCAAGCGCTATGAATCATAAAATTTCTTTCAATTGGCCATGTACTTTCAGAAGATTTAGGCTGAAATAAATCTTATTTGCATGTTACATAATTATTGCAAAAATGGAAAATTGTACAGAAAAACCCATTACATATGTTTTATCCCCAACATCTAGCTTCTATGTTATAAATTTCAACAAAATCAGTATATACATGTAAATAAACCCATAATGGCCATTTTTCGATTTTTGCTACTTTAAAGTAACGGCGGCCATCTTGGATTTCCGACAGAAATGTTGGATACAATTTTGAATCTATACCACCCAAGGACCTTCCACACTTCCATATCCTTTCAATTGGCCACGTACTTTAAGAGAAGAAGATTTTCAAAGATTATGGCTAAAAATAAACCTTATTTGCATATTACGTAATTATTACACAAACGAAAAATCGTAAGGAAAAACCTGTTATATATGTTTTATCCCCCGACATCTATTTTCTATGTTTCAAATTTCAACAAAATCAGTACAAAAATCAACCCAAAATGGCCATTTTTTTATTTTTGCTATTTATAGTAATGGCAGCCATCTTGGATTTCTGACAGACATGTCGGATACAATTTTGAATCTATACCACCTAAGGACCTTCCGCACTCAATATTGTTTTCAAGATAATAAGCAATTTAAGTCTTTTTTTTTTTGCAGCTGTGACCTTGACCTTTCAACATATGATCTTGAACCATACATCAAAATGATTGTCATGTCAATACCTACAATATTCTAATATACATGCCCATACAAAAAGTTTATAGTTTTCAAGATAATTAGCAATTTAAGTCTTCTTTTGCAGCTGTGACCTTGACCTTTCAACATATGACCTTGTATCATATATCAAAATGATCTTTGTCACAATACCTACAATATTCTAATATACATGCCTATACAAAAAGTTCATAGTTTACAAGATAATTAGCATTTTAAGTCTTTTTTGAAGCTGTGACCTTGACCTTTCAACATATGATCTTGAACCATATATCAAAATAATTGTCATGTCAATACCTACAATAATCTAATATACATGCCCATACAAAAAGTTTATAGTTTTCAAGATAATTAGCAATTTAAGTATTCTTTTGCAGCTGTGACCTTGACCTTTCAACATATGACCTTGATCCATATATCAAAATGATCGTCATGTCAATACCTACAACATTCTAATATACATGCCTATACAAAAAGTTCATAGTTTTCAAGATAATTAGCAATTTAAGTCTTCTTTTGCAGCTGTGACCTTGACCTTTCAACATATGACCTTGTATCATATATCAAAATGATCTTTGTCACAATACCTACAATATTCTAATATACATGCCTATACAAAAAGTTCATAGTTTACAAGATAATTAGCATTTTAAATCTTTTTTGAAGCTGTGACCTTGACCTTTCAACATATGATCTTGAACCATATATCAAAATAATTGTCATGTCAATACCTACAATAATCTAATATACATGCCCATACAAAAAGTTTATAGTTTTCAAGATAATTAGCAATTTAAGTCTTCTTTTGCAGCTGTGACCTTGACCTTTGAACATATGACCTTGTATCATATATCAAAATGATCTTTGTCACAATACCTACAATATTCTAATATACATGCCTATACAAAAAGTCAATTGTTTTCATGATAATAAGCAATTTAAGTCTTTTTTTTTTGCAGCTGTGACCTTGACCTTTCAACATATGATCTTGAACCATACATCAAAATGATTGTCATGTCAATACCTACAATATTCTAATATACATGCCCATACAAAAAGTTTATAGTTTTCAAGATAATTAGCAATTTAAGTCTTCTTTTGCAGCTGTGACCTTGACCTTTCAACATATGACCTTGTATCATATATCAAAATGATCTTTGTCACAATACCTACAATATTCTAATATACATGCCTATACAAAAAGTTCATAGTTTACAAGATAATTAGCATTTTAAGTCTTTTTTGAAGCTGTGACCTTGACCTTTCAACATATGATCTTGAACCATATATCAAAATAATTGTCATGTCAATACCTACAAAAATCTAATATACATGCCCATACAAAAAGTTTATAGTTTTCAAGATAATTAGCAATTTAAGTATTCTTTTGCAGCTGTGACCTTGACCTTTCAACATATGACCTTGATCCATATATCAAAATGATCGTCATGTCAATACCTACAACATTCTAATATACATGCCTATACAAAAAGTTCATAGTTTTCAAGATAATTAGCAATTTAAGTCTTCTTTTGCAGCTGTGACCTTGACCTTACAACATATGACCTTGTATCATATATCAAAATGATCTTTGTCACAATACCTACAATATTTTAATATACATGCCTATACAAAAAGTCAATTGTTTTCAAGATAATAAGCAATTTAAGTCTTTTTTTTTGCAGCTGTGACCTTGACCTTTCAACATATGATCTTGAACCATACATCAAAATGATTGTCATGTCAATACCTACAATAATCTAATATACATGCCCATACAAAAAGTTTATAGTTTTCAAGATAATTAGCAATTTAAGTCTTCTTTTGCAGCTGTGACCTTGACCTTTGAACATATGACCTTGATCCATATATCAAAATGATCGTCATGTCAATACCTACAACATTCTAATATACATGCCTATACAAAAAGTTCATAGTTTTCAAGATAATTAGCAATTTAAGTCTTCTTTTGCAGCTGTGACCTTGACCTTTCAACATATGACCTTGTATCATATATCAAAATGATCTTTGTCACAATACCTACAATATTTTAATATACATGCCTATACAAAAAGTCAATTGTTTTCAAGATAATAAGCAATTTAAGTCTTTTTTTTTTGCAGCTGTGACCTTGACCTTTCAACATATGATCTTGAACCATACATCAAAATGATTGTCATGTCAATACCTACAATAATCTAATATACATGCCCATACAAAAAGTTTATAGTTTTCAAGATAATTAGCAATTTAAGTCTTCTTTTGCAGCTGTGACCTTGACCTTTGAACATATGACCTTGTATCATATATCAAAATGATCGTCATGTCAATACCTACAATATTCTAATATACCGTAAATCCCCGGATATAAGACTACTTCGCCTATAAGACGGGGTGGGATTTTCCCGTCATTTTTTATGATTTCAGGCGATACTGCACCTATAAGACGACCGTGTTTTTCAGACAAGGTCATACTGGTAACGGTATTTGACGCTACCGATCGGACCATAAACTTTCCACCAATTTTCGAATATTGTTTATATTTTTTATTTTTAATACCGTACTTGTGAAATTAATTTCTTTGCCGTTTGATTCTAGTTTAATTTTGAAAAAATCAGAAAACGTAAAAAATAAAATCAGATGCCAGAGCATCTCATCATCAGTAATCGTGAAGACATATATCTGTTCCGTTTTTAAATAATTTTTTAAAAATTTCCTTATGGTTAATTAGATTACCAATCAGCTGTTGAAGACAGGAACCCTGATACTCAAAACATATTGCCCTTTACGTATGAAGCAGACAAAGTGTGGTTTATGTAATTTCTAGATTGTTATTAAAAGCAAACGAAAAGAATAAAATATTGTACAGAATATTTCCCACCTCCTTGATTACTGTACTTACCGAAACCTTGATGATTTCTTTTTATTTCTTATTTTAATCATTTATTATAACTTTATTTTATTAAAAGATAATTAAATATACACAACTACAATAATTTCAAAGCACGTGATTCGCGTTTCTTGTATGTTATGAATATGTAAAATATATCAACCATTATGAAACTGCAATATACAAAAACAAAGATGGCGGACATTACGATCGTGTGTGGACATTTTCTCAAGAATTTCAACCCCTCAGTTGTTTACCGTCTTATAAGACGACCCCCCTTCTCAAAAAATAAATTTTAAGGTAAAAAACCCCGTCTTATATGCGGGGATTTACGGTACATGCCTATACAAAAAGTTCAAAGTTTACAAGATAATTAGCATTTTAAGTCTTTTTTGAAGCTGTGACCTTGACCTTTCAACATATGATCTTGAACCATATATCAAAATGATCGTCATGTCAATACCTACAATATTCTAATATACATGCCTATACAAAAAGTACATAGTTTACATGATAATTAGCAATTTAAGTCTTCTTTTGCAGCTGTGACCTTGACCTTTCAACATATGACCTTGAACCATATATCAAAATGATTGTCATGTCAATACCTACAATATTCTAATATACATGCCTATACAAAAAGTTCATAGTTTTCAAGATAATTAGCAATTTAAGTCTTCTTTTGCAGCTGTGACCTTGACCTTTCAACATATGACCTTGTATCATATATCAAAATGATCTTTGTCACAATACCTACAATATTCTAATATACATGCCTATACAAAAAGTCAATTGTTTTCAAGATAATAAGCAATTTAAGTTTTTTTTTTTTGCAGCTGTGACCTTGACCTTTCAACATATGACCTTGAACCATATATCAAAATGATTGTCATGTCAATACCTACAATATTCTAATATACATGCCAATACAAAAAGTCAATTGTTTTCAAGATATAGTGACAAATATATAATTTTAAGCAATTTTCCCACTTAGTACCTTATAATTTCCCCATTTTGAGCCTCATGGCTACCATTTGTGCAAATCTGAAACTAGATGACCTAGGGATGGTATAAATGAAATAACTAAGGTATATCTCTTGTACATTCAGAGGAGAAGATTTTTAAAGTTTTTCACTATTTCCCCCCTTATGGGGCCCCAAGGGGACATAACTCCTTCATTTTTGCAAATCTGAAAGGGCTTCACCCAGGCATAATGGTTACCAAGTTTCATCAAATTTGGCCCAGTGGTTTTGGAGAAGAAGATTAAAATGTAAAGTTTACGGACGCACGCACGCACATACACACGCCGCATCATACCATAAGCTCACGCTGGCTAAAGCCAGGTGAGCTAAAAATGAAAAATTGTACAGAAAAACCCATTACATATGTTTTATCCCAAACATCTAGTTTCTATGTTATAAATTTAAACAAAATCAGTAATAAATAAACCCATAATGGCCATTTTTAGATTTTTGCTATTTCTAGTAATGGCAGCCATATTGGATTTCTGACAGACATGTCGGATAAAATTTTGAATCTATACCACCCAAGGACCTTCCACACTCAATATCCTTTCAATTGGCCATGTACTTTCAGAGAAGAAGATTTTTTAAAGATTTCGGCTAAAAATAAACCTTATTTGCATATTACGTAATTATTGCACAAAAGAAAAATCATACGGAAAACCCTTTATATATGTTTTTATACCCCGACATCTTTTTTCTATGTTTCAAATTTCAACAAAATCGGGACATAAATAAACCCATAATGGCCATTTTTCGATTTTTGCTAATTATAGTAACGGCAGCCATCTTGGATTTCCGACAGACATGTCGGATACAATTTTGAATCTATACGACACAAGGACCTTCCACACTCGATATCATTTCAATTGGCCATGTACTTTCAGAGAACAAGATTTTCAAAGCTAAAAATAAACCTTATTTGCATATTACGTAAATATTGCAAAAACTAAATATCGTACATCGAAACCCGTCACATATGTTTAATCCCCCGACATCTATTTTCTATGTTTCAATTTTCAACAAAATCGGTACATTAATAAACCTGTAATGGCCATTTATAGGTTTTTGCTATTTATAGTAACAGCAGCCATCTTGGATTAAGGACGTGCATGTTGGATACAATTTTTAATCTATAGCAACTAAGGACCTTTCATACCAAATTTCATTTGAATTGGCCTATAGATTGGTTTCAGAGAAGAAGATTAAAGTTTACGGACGCACAGATGCATGCATGCACTCATGCTTTACCATTCCATAAGCTCACCCTGGCTTTGTCAGGTGAGCTAAAAAGGAAACAAGAGGCCCAAAAGGGCCTGTGGAGCTCAACTGACAAAAATGGTTCTTGTGCCTCCATTTTTATAAACTCGGTACAGGGACTTGAGCTGATGTAAAATGCTAAATATAAAAGCTGTAGGCCTTACAGTTTCAGAAAAGAATATTTTTAAATTTGACTTCCCATATAAGTATATATAGATATATGCGCCCCTGGGTGGGACCAAAAATGGCCCAGAGGCTTTTATTTGTACAAACCTGGTAAAGGGACTTGAGCTTATTGTGAAGGCTTTAAGCCTTACAGTTTCAGAGAAGAAGATTTTTAAATTTGATTTCCCATATATGCATATGTAGATATATTGGCCCTTGGGGTGGGACCAAAAATGGCCCAGGGGCCACCTTTTGTACAAACCTGGTAAAGGGACTTGAGCTGATATTAAATGCCAAATATAAAAGCATTATGCCTTACAGTTTCAGAGAGGAAAATTTTTAAACTTGATTTCCAATATATGCATATGCAGATATATGAACCCCTGGGGTGGGGCCAAAAATGGACCAGGGGCCACCATTTGTACAAACTTGGTAAAGGGCCTCAAGCTGATATTAACTGCCAAATATGAAAGCTTAAGGCTTCATGATTTCAAAAAGAAGATTTTCAAAATTTATACCTCATTTTAAGCCATATATGCATATGCAGATATATAGACCCCTGGGTTGGGGCCGAAATTAGACTGAGGGCCACCATTTGTACAAACTTGGTAAAGGGCCTCAAGCTGATATTAACTGCCAAATGTGAAAGCTTAAGGCTTCATGATTTCAAAAAGAAGATTTTCAAAGTTGATATCTCATTATAAGCCATATATGCATATGCAGATATATGGACCCCTGGGGTGGGGCCAAAAATGGACCGAGGGCCACCATTTGTATAAACTTGGTAAAAGGGCTCACGCTGATATTAACTGCCAAATATGAAAGCTTAAAGCTTCATGGTTTCAGAGAAGATTTTCAAAGTTGATATCTCATTATAAGCCATATATGCATATGCAGATATATGGACCCCTGGGGTGGGGCCAAAATGGACCGAGGGCCACCATTTGTACAAACTTTGTAAAGGGCCTCAAGCTGATATTAACTGCCAAATATGAAAGCTGAAGGCTTCATGGTTTCATAGAAGAAGATTTTTAAAGTTGATTTTCCATTATAAGCCATATATGCATATGCAGATATATGGACCCCTGGGGCGGGGCCAAAAATAGACCGGGGGCCACCATTTGTACAAACTTGGTTAAGGGGCTTAAGCTGATATTAACTGCCAAATGTGAAAGCTGAAGGCTTTATGGTTTCAGAGGAGAAGATTTTCAAAGTTGATATCTCATTATAAGCCTTATTTTCACTTTTTACGAAGTATGATAGAAAAACGCTAAAAACGCGTAACCTAGTTTTTGACAGAATTTCACGAAATGTACAACCTACATGTTTAAGGGTGTCTAGAAGCTAAATATCACATCAGATTTTGCATATAACCTATGGTTTCAGAGAAGAAGCTTATTTTAGGTTTTTTGCATTCTAGATCGCTGTGACCTACTTTTGGTTGCCATGGAAACCAATTGTACAAATTTTCATCTACTTCTTCTAGGGATCATTCCTGCAAAGTTTTGTTAAAATTGGCCCAATAGTTTCTGAGTTTTTGCTGTTAACGGACGGACGGACGCACGCACGCATCATGCCATAAGCTCATCTGGCTTTAGCCAGTTGAGCTAAAAACCTCACAATCTGTAAAAGAATGTTTAATAACGGGTTCACAAATTAACCTGTTTCAACAAGGATCTCCACATTTTCTTTCCAGATAAATCATAAATACAACATACCTGTTTAACAATGCATTTTTTCTTATCCATGTTTGCCTTTCCACCTCTACTTTTACTCAACCAGCATTCCTCATTTTTATCTTTCTCATTTTCTGGTACAGGAACATCTTCATCAAGTTCATGGACATTTTTATTCCTTTTAACATTTATCTCTTTGTCACTATCATGATCAGTATCCTGGTTATAGTCCTTATCACATTTCTTTACTGTATCTATATCATTGTCACTATCATAGTCAGTATCTCGGTTATAGTCTCTTTCATGTTTTTCTGATATACCTCTCTCTTTGTCACTATCATAATCAGTATCATGGTTATAGTTTCTATTAAATTTTTCTAATGCACCTTGTTGTACATTAATTTCACTTTCCATTTTTTCTCTTGAGTTACATTCTGCATTGTTATTAAACTGAGGATTGTCTTCTTCATGCTGTCTATGGCATGGTTCCATTTTTGCATTACTTTGATCAACAAAAGCATCTTTCTTTGACTCAAGCAAAACATTCTAAAATCCAAATAAGCAAGACATTCAATAAAAGCTAAATCCAGTGAAAATGAGGTGCTTAATTAACCAACAATAATTGCAGAAAAATGGTTGACTGTGTGACCAGTTTCACTTGTTGGAACTAATTTTATTTACATTTAAGTATTTTATGGTAAAAGAAAATGATTTAATCACTACTTATGGCGCAATGCCAGACAGAGAAATCAAAACCCCTGCTGTCATATAATAATATATAATATTTAACATAACCAGATTGATTATATGCAGATAATCACTTCAAGTTATCACCACTGCAGTAGCTCAGTTGGTAGAGTGCTCGCTCCGTAAGTGGAAGGTCATGGCTTCGAACCCCGACCGGGTCAGACCCAAGACTTGAAAGTGGGTAGTGACTGTTCTTTCGCCAAGCACTCTGCATAACGAAATGAAAGTCCCGGTTCTTTTGGATGGGAACTTAAAATAAACCGAGGTCCCGTGTCACGGCAGGTGTGGCACGATATAGAACCCTGCTGTATAATGCCATCAGCGCAACGCACAGGCAAAATTTCTGCATTTTCGCCTATAGCTGGCAACATCTCGATATAAGTGAAATATTCTTGACTGGGACGTTACACACCATTACTCAACTCAACTCACTGCAAGTTATCACTACCAGATACACATAGGTTTAAAAGAACTTGCCCTGACACTTTTTGGCCAGCTGAACTAAAAATAATTAGACAAGCTAACAATATGCTTATAACCAATCTACGTTTATCATTTCTATCAAAGGTTTATGAAAACCTAAACTGGAGCTAAAGTAAACTGGTCTGGCCAACAAAATTCATGTTGATAATTTACAACATATTTCAAGAAAATCCAATGAACAGTCTCTGGGCACAAAAATCATATATTACAAGAGGCCCATGGGCCTTAACGCTCGCCTGAGGATATCTCCAAAATGGTTTGCAGAGTGCTATAGACAATATATCAAGTACAGAAACTTTACAAGTTTTCTCAAGTTAAGAACTCACACAAAACTTAATCAGAAATATTAAGTCACATTTCATTTATAAGCAGCTAATATGCATGAAGTAACTGTAGTGCAATGAATAATTTCCAAATCATTAACCAATTTCAGTATACTTATGCAGCTATGTCCTTGCCCTTTAAACATATGACCTTGAACCATATATCAAAATGATGGTCATGTCAATACCTACAATATTCTAAGATACATGCCTATACAGACAAGAAGCCCATCGGGCCTTAACGCTCACCTGAAGATATGGCCAAAATCATTTGCAAAATATATACAATATTTGAATATACATGCCTATACAAAAAGTTAATAGCTTTCAAGATTATTAACAATTTAAGTAAGATCTTAAATCTTATATCAGAATGATCGCCATATCAATTCCTACAATATTCCAATATACATGTCAATACAAAAAGTTAATAATTTCCATGATAATAATATCAGTCTTTTTATGCAACTATGACCTTAACCTTTAAACATATGACCTTGAGCCATATAACAAAATGATTGTCATGTCAATACCTACAATATTCTAATATATATGCCTATGCAAAAAGTAATAGTTTTCAAGCTAATGCACAATTTAAGTTTTTCAAAGCAAAAAATATCATTTCAGGGGAAACAACTCCTACATGCATTATCATATAGTTACGAAACTTTGTTTCTTTTTAAATTTTGTCATGCTGAACATTTTAACGTTGTGATGTGAAAAATTTGAAGAAAATAGCCTAAAACTCCAAAATTACAAACTAGGTCATGACCTTGACCCTATTTTAAAGGTTATTTCAAGAAAAGTGCAAACTGAAAAACCCATGTCAATATCTGTTCAAATAGTCAAGTTAAAACAATTTGAAGCCATTTTATGAAATTTTTAAAATTAAACACAAAAAAGTGTAACCCAATTTTCGACCAAATTTCATGAAATGAACAAACAATAGGCTTAAGACCCTAGAGAAGCCGAAAATCACATCAGATTTTTTCTCCTATCATTGGTTTTGGAGAAGACTTTTAAAGATTTTTGAATCCCTATGTCATCATGACCTAGTTTTAGTAGCCATGGCAATGCAACAAACAAATCTGGATTGCAACGGCCCAGACATGCTTCTGGCCAGGTCTCAATGAAATCTGTCCAGTACTTTTGGAGAAGTCGAAAATGTGTGTTAACAAGCACAGCCTTTATAAAAAGTTTATAGTTTTCAAGAATTAGTGACAAATATATAATTTTTAGCAATTTCCCCACCTTGCCATTTCACCATTTTGAGTCCCATGGCTACCATTTGTGCAAATCTTAAACTAATGACCTAAGAATGTTATTAATGAAATAACTAAGGTATATCTCTTGTACTTTCAGAGGAGAAGATTTTTAAAGTTTTTCACTATTTCCTCCCTTATGGGTCCTCAAGGGGAAATAATCCTTCATTTGTGCAAATCTGTAAGGGCTTCACCAAGACATGATCATTGATGGTTACCAAGTTTAATTAAATTTGGCCCAGTTGTTTTGGAGAAGATTACAATGTAAAAAGTTTACACATGATGGACAAAGATGGATAGCAATAGCTCATCTGAGCTTTCAGCTCAGTTGAGGTAAAATAACTTGTGTAGGCAGTTACTTTGAGAAAATAGTGCAATAATTTGCAATTAACCACTTCATTTTGAATATTTTACAAGTCCTATGCAAATCCAATGAGCGGATTAAGTGATTTGATCAAAAATATGAAATATGCCCCTCTTCCCAGTGCTTCAGATTGTTTTGAAAAACCAGGACCCATTCTGTGCAGAAATGACCGGCCCTTTTTTAAAGTAAGGGGCTAAAAAATACAGAATTTAATTCTGATGTTCATATAAGATGTTTTCCTTCAGTCTATGAATAGACTTGAAGTTACAGCATTCACCATGCGTGGGTAATTATCATAGTATTCATGCTACTATGATCAATCACGCCTTTCAAGTTTCAGTGAGGTCCACATTTCGATTTATTATTAATAAATAAAGAATTGAAAACATAAGACTATATTTTCCATTTATATGTTGTCACAAGCATTGCCTATCATCAATGTAACATAATGTTACATTCAGCAGATGACACAAACATGTCTAAACGTTAGCAACCATATGACAGCTCTAACAAATGTTAACAATAATAAACAGTGGCTTTAGTGGGTGTTTTAATTCTTTTTACTTTGTCTTGAATTATATGTTGATTCATTTTTACTGCTTTCTTTTTCATCTTGGGTCTTATGGGCAAATATGAGAGGATGCTACTTCACTTCCATTTCGACATTTTCATTTTCGTTTAACAACTACCGTAAGAATATTCCGAGTTACTATCATTTTTACAGACACTTCCTGTTTCCATCATATGATTTTTTTAAGATGATTGAAAGAATGTGTGTTTTAGATATAATATTGTTCATATTATAGTGTGCCCGCAGGGGCACACTGAGTACAATTATCAAGCGTCATTTTTAACAAGAGGCCCATGGGCCTTAACGCTCACCTGAAGATTTGTCCAATATTGTTTGCAAAGTGCAGTAGACAATATATTACGTACAGAAACTTTAAAAGTTTTCTCAAATTAAGAACTCCCACAAAACTTACTCAGAAATATATCCACTCACATTTCATTCATAAGTAGCTTATATAATATGCATGAAGTAACTGTAGTGCAATGAATAATTTCCAAATCATTAATCAATTTCAGTATACTAATGCAGCTATGTCCTTGACCTTTCAACATATATGACCTTGAACCATATATGATTGTCATGTCAATACCTTTAATATCCTAATATACATGCCTATGCACGAAATTAATAGCTTTCAAGATAATTAATAATTTAAGTATTCCTATGTTAAAATGACCTTGACCTTTGAACATATCACCTTGAAACATATATCAAAATGATCGTCATGTCAATACATACAATATTCTAATATACATGCCTATACAAAAACTTAATAGTTTTCAAGATAATTAGCAATTTAAGTCTTCTTTTGCAGCTGTGACCTTGACCTTACAACATATGACCTTGTACCATATATCAAAATGATTGTTGTCGCAATACCTACAATATTCTAATATACAAGCCTATACAAAAACTTAATAGTTTTCAAGATAATTAGCAATTTAAGTCTTTTTTGCAGCTGTGCCCTTGACCTTTCAACATATGACCTTGACCCATATATCAAAATGATCGTCATGTCAATACCTACAATATTCTAATATACATGCCTATACAAAAACTTAATAGTTTTCAAGATAATTAGCATTTAAGTCATCTTCTGCAGCTCTGACCTTGACCTTTCAACATATGATCTTGACCCATATATCAAAATGATCATCATGTCAATACCTACAATATTCTAATATACATGCCTATACAAAAACTTAATAGTTTTCAAGATAATTAGCATTTTAAGTCTTCTTTTGCAGCTGTGACCTTGACCTTACAACATATGACCTTGTTCCATATATCAAAATGATCGTCATGTTAATATCTACAACATTCTAATATACATGCCTATACAAAAAGTTAATAGTTTTCAAGATATAGTGACATATAAATAATTTTTAGCAATTTCCCCACTCAGTGCCTTATAATTTCCCCATTTTGAGCCCTATGGCTACCATTTGTGCAAATCTAAAAATAGATGATCTAAGGATGTTACAAATGAAATAACTAAGGTATATCTCTTGTAGAATTCAGAGGAGAAGATTTTCAAAGTTTTCCACTCTTTCCCCCCTTGTGGGGCCTCAAGGGGACATAACTCGTTCATTTGTGGAAATCTGAAAGGGCTTCACCCAGGCATGATGGTTACCAAGTTTCATTAAATTTGGCCCAGTGGTTTTGGAGGAGAAGATTAAAATGTAAAAAGTTAACGCACGACGGATGGTGAACCATCGCAATAGCTCATTTGAGCTTTCAGCTCAGGTGAGCTAAAAATTATAAGGAATTAAACAGGGACACTAACAATCTGAAGCATTGCCTCCCATATTTATTATGACTTGCCAACAATTTTGAGCCTACACTCAATGTAAAAGTTGGTGGTTTTCCTGTAACTAATTATAGACAGGATTCCACTTTGACATGATGCTAATGTGACACATTTTACCAAGTATTATTTATCTAATTCTATCAAGTGCCTACAATTATCGTCTGTTTTTCTTCTTCTGTCATGCCCTCTGTATCAAAACCACTTTCTGAAATAAAATAAAAATATTTCTTACAGGTATTAAATATATGGTCAATTTGATGAAATTGTTACTGAAAAATATAGACCTAAAATGATGATCTAGAGAATGTCCCTGCTAAGACTCCATGTTGTAAGGATGATTCGAAGACTGAAGTCATTCAGATCAATATTTACAGATAAATTTCATATACAATAGCACTGGATGTAGACAGACTTAGCATCATACCACTGACATAAAACTAATAGTTGATTTAAAATTATGTTTGTTTAAAACAAAGACTATCCTGGTATTGTGGAGAAAACTGGAGTGTACAGAAAAAAATCTTCATAAATACTAATTTCAGACTTTGAAAAACAGGCACATTTCCAAACTTGGAAATTTCTGAGTTTAGAAATACTTTTCCAATAATCACATGCAGATTTCCTTTATGTTAAAATCTTACTTCATTTTCGCGAAAAATAAAGGTACATCCACCACAGGAAAATTCTGTTTTATAGAAAAGGTACTGATAGTTACTTAAGACAATCAAAGCCAATTACAAAAGGAAAACAAAAACTGAAAATCCTTCTTGGATTAACTTCACATCTTGACAAGTGTGTACATTATCACAATCTTACCCATCAACAGCAGCTTGTTTTCTTCTTCTTTAGATGTCATTTTTATATATTTTTTCTTTGATTTATTTCCCTTTTTTGTATTTTTAGATTTATTTTCATCAACCCAAATTACCTGAAAACAAAAATAACTTAAACTGTGAACATTTGATTATTCAAATACAAGCATTGAACACATGATATGTGTATATTTAAAAATTTATCTTAAAGAGTTACTTTTAAAGATGTAACTTCAAACTCATTTTTAAATCTGTATCACTGCTTCCATGTGTATCTCTATCAAACTTAGCTCACCTCTGAATCTGTATCACTGCCACCATGTGTATCTGTATCAAACTTAGCTCACCTCTAAATCTGTATCACTGCTATCATGTGTATCTGTATCAAACTTAGCTCACCTCTGAATCTGTATCACTGCTATCATGTTTATCTGTGAGTCTGTTGTTTCGAGTTCTATCAGTTGTTTCCATCCTAGCTTTTACTGCAAAACATGAAATACCAGTAATCTACAAAATACTATCCAATAAGATTTAAATGAAAATGTAGGGCTACAATAAGACAAGAGATTTACACTGTAAGTCCCTCATTCCAAAATGAGTAAATTGATACAATATCAGTGTGATATATGAAGGTTCACAGTTATGAGTACATTTCTCACATATAGAACTAAATCAGTCCAAATTAATAAGATTTTACTCAAGTAAGATTTCAAAATAAGCTTCACCACGTCACCAGCTAAAAAACATAAACGAGCAAGGTGAGCTTTTAAATATAAGTGCACAGAAATGTCAAAAAGTGTATGAGGGCAAAGTGGTCACAGAACAAGTGATAAAAGACCATGATATATACTCTGAATGTTAAACTTTTACCACTACACAAATATTTATTTTAGGGTTAAAAATGATTGTTTATTCTTACACTTCTATAAATTAATATCATCTTCATAGTCTTCAGTGGGAGTTAATAAGATGCTGTAATTTTTTTCAAAATAAAAAAATTATACATATGTAGTCGGGCTGAGCTAGTTTTAGTGTTAGTAGATAATACAGCAATTTATTACCAGAGTTTGGGTCCACATAATGAAAAATTAACATCATCTTGCATGAAACTTTACTCAACCGACACAGGGAAGAAACCAACCTTACCGTGTATGTAAACAGGATTTTGATTTTCGCTTGGGTCTTATTGACCCAAGATATTATTTTCCATCTATCCAGTCTAAACCATTGATATTTCTATCCCTCTCAAACCCTCCCACAAAATTTGAATCTCACGAGTTTTGTCAAGTCAAGATTATTCATCTCAAAACATATATCCAGTCAAGACTATTGGTATCGCCATGTATGTCAAAGGTGCTCCTTCATGATCGGTGGAAAATCCAATTAAAGCACATTATAGCTGGATCATTGCATGTTAGATTTCCAAACAGTAGTTAACCTTTTTATTCACTGAATTAAAAAATTTGCACGAATAAAGCATAAAATACAGTTTAACACACACAAACATCATTTTTTATACTTCACATGCCTTATCTTATTTGAACATTAAATAGGCCAACTTCAGCTACAAGGGAAGAATTTTTTAAAAAACACAGAAACAATCTATTTGTGTAATTTTACTCACCCCCTGAACTTAATTTCAATTTTACCAGAGTTCAAAATAACAGTCAGCCCAACCGCCTGAGGCTGGTTAATTTACCGGCTAGTAATTTTTTTCATACTGACCACCTGATGAGCGTGTTTATATTCAATTTTAACAAACTGAAAAATGGTGTTTGGGAAGTCTCGATTCCTCGTTACCGCATTCTCAAAGGTCCCATGATATAATATGTAATATAGCCACTGATTGGCTAATTTATTTCATGTTGTGATATTTGAACCGATCAGAATTTATAATACACTTCTTCATCCAAAACATATCGAATCGTCCTTACAACAGTTTGACCCTATAGTTTTGTCTGTTGACTGAAATGAATGGCGAGTGAACTTCGTGCCCTTCAGCGAAATGTTGAGGCAATATTTGGGCCTCTACGCAGCTCCAAAAAAAAGACGACTTGATAGCAAAGAAAAAAACAAACTTTATGATAAAACAGAAAGAAAAAGGACCATCGTGCACACATGGAAATCCGAATCAGCAAGAAAGTGATCCCAATTCTTAAACCAGCAAAGAAAGTGATCCCAATTCTTAAACCAGCAAAGAAAGTGATCCGAATTCTCAAAGCAGCAAAGAAAGTGATCAGAATTCTCAAAGCAGCAAAGAAAGTGATCCGATTCTCAAAGCAGCAAAGAAAGTGATCCGAATTCTCAAACCAACAAAGAAAGTGATTCGAATTCTTAAACCAGCAGCTATGATGTTTTGAAAGGCTACTACTAAAACCAGCCCTGGGATAAAATACAGCCCGGGTAAAGCCCTGGGAAATTAACAACGCCCGGGAGGTCTGTGGTCAAGATAAATGAATGTAATTTGGATATATTATCAAATATATAATGATAAATATGTAACATAAAAATTAAAACGATTGAGTGATAAATAAAGTGAGAATATGAATTTATTACCGTAACTTCGTAAGACGGCCATATTGTTGGGTAAGTAAAGAGAGGTAACTCTTATTAAATTAAATTTCATTACTCTAAGACTTCCTTGGTGCTATGACCCATGACAATTATTTGGAAAATAAAATAAATCATAGTTTAATTTCTATAAATTTGTAAATTTAACCGAAAAAGCACTATGGCTTTCCAAAACAAATTCTAAACAAAATATAATAAATGTAAAGTTACACATGTAATTCACTCATTTTAGGAAAAAATGTGGATAATGACAGGCTAATAATTCTATTTTATTTATTTTTTTTATTTAGGGTAATTCGCCCATAACTCGGACACGTTGTCGACATAACCACATTTTGCTTTGCAACGGCACGACCATCGTTAGACTTCTACTCGAAATCTGTTTCTACCTAGTGAAAACTATAATTTTGATCATGATTTCGGTTCGTAATGCCTCGCGAGCTTACATTATACCTGTTTAAATGAGTACTCGCGATTTCGCCCATAACACGGTCAATTCGCCCATGTTTCGGACACTTGCGATTGTTCTTGTCTTTAAGTCGGACAGAGCATCAGGAAGGTTCTTCAACACTATATATCTTGACAGAAATTTACGTTTTCTGTATCTATTTGTTGAAAATCTAGTTTATTGAAGCTGCTTGCTATATCCTTTAACTTTAAGGTTTGTTTTACTAGTATATGCGTGAAAATAGTGTCGTCTCTCACCACTGAGGCTGTAAAATGCAAATAGTCGAATATCTAATGTGTTGAAAGTATAAATGTTCTATCAAGGTCACTTTGAAATCCAGGCCCCAGTTGAACAGAACATTATTCAAGTTAAAATCATTAATTAAGACGTTTACACTGTAATTATGCTAAATCATTCAATAAGACATGTATGGCATAGCACGATGAAGAATGTACTGAGGGTTTCACCAAAATGTAATTTGTGTTTAAATCTTAGAAATAACCTTGACTATTACATTAAACCCAGCATTTCGTTCAACTGTAGCCCATGGGGGGGGGGGGGGGGGGGGGGGGGGGGGGGAGAGAGAGAGAGAGAGAGAGAGAGAGAGAGAGAGAGAGAGAGAGAGAGAGAGAGAGAGAGAGAATAATGGTTCAATGTTGATATATTCCTTAACTATCCACTATATGATGTCGTCAATGGTCAATTGTTTAATGCTAAGAGAAAGTGGTATTAGGGATGAGACTGAAGTTGCAGTCTTGCATAAAGAACTGTATCAACTGTTTCACCGGGAATATTTATTCGACCACAATTTAATAACTGATTTACTGATGTACTTGAAAATAATTGTAATCAAGTGTTTCAGTATACGTTTCCATATTTGGAAATACTTGCTTGAAAGCGATGTAATCAACGACGATATACCTAGAGTTAAAAGTGTGGTTCTATTAGGCTTAACTATTTGCCAATCAGAGATTAACTTTATCCACAAGGATACCATAAAAGAACTCACAGATGAAATTCGCTACAGTTCTTTGTAAAGGTTTAATAAAACAATGTTTGAAAATTATGCCCACGTTTTGTTTATTATTTCCATAAGTAAATTATCTAGAAAATACACTTATTTCATAAACGTCACAGAAGATTGAGCGAGTGTTATTGTTTAACGTGGCACCAGCAATTTTTCAGCTATTCTCGACGAGACTGTTTTTCATTAATCTCATGGATTTTAATCTATATACCCAAGTTCGTGTGGTGTGTGAGTTTATGATCTGCTTTTTACTAGTGTACTCTTATGGCGACCTTTAATAGCCAACAATGTCGCAGATTAACATTGCAGACCACTCAGCCCATTACACTGGTACCGAGCCAACCAGTAAGAGCCAACGACAAGGAAAAATCCTTTCTCAAATGCGGTGGACCGTGGTCGAACCCATAGCGGTGAGGTTTGTAGGCTAACGACTTGGCCATCCCCCGCAGAACATTGAAATATTGGAATGTTGAATCTAAATAGCATATATTTGGTAATAGCAACAGCAAATATGGAAACAAAACAATTAAAAACCAAGATAACCAACATGCTACCGAGACCGCTGATTACTAAACCTTGGACGGGGAAGTTATAGGACTGATCGGGTCAAATTACTTACATTTTAACACAGCAAGTGGACAATTAAAGTCCTTGCAAAACCACAAAGCAAAAGCTTGTATCACAAATTTGGAACGGGTGGGACTAGTTGACAAAAGTCTGTGATAGTTGTCTTAATGAACTGCTACTGTCATGTATTATTTTTGTAAAATAAGTGGGATGGTTAGGGCCCTACAAAAGTACTTAAACCACACCACTGGACACCATTGTTCCATTACGTCCGGTGAACGTCCAAAGTCGGGAGTTTTATAATCATTGGTCTGTATGTGTTATCGTGTGTTGTTCTTTTCTTTTGTTTGTTGTGTACTGGTGGCTCTGGCTGTTTTCAAGTACAATTATTTCAGCTACAACTTTCCTTTTCATTTTGAATTTTTATAAAATAATACATTCAAAAGTGGTACATGACAATAACTAAAAACCAAGTAACCAACGCTAGATAACCAATGCTAGTAAAGATAGTTTAATTCATCATAATTCATTTCTAATTTTTAGCTTTAACTTCTTTAATATTTCGTCCTTTCTTTGAACTCTTTTCTTGCTTTAACTGTTCTTTTTTAATTTTTGCCTCTAGCCTTTGCTTCTTTCTGTCTTCAACTTCTATTCGTTTCCTTTCCTTTTCCTTTTTATTTTTTATTTTCTCTTCATACGCTTTATCTGCTGTTATCACAAAAAAGTCATCCGATACTCTTTTCTGTTGTTTAATTGTTGGTGACGGGAACACTAATAATGAACTTCTATCAACTTTGGTGAGTTTTGATTTATAAAACGCCCAACTTCCAAACATTGGGTCGTCAAGATCTCTACCTTCAGTAAAAGCCTTGTTAAAACATTCCTTTTGTGATTCCGTCATTGTCGATTCAAGAATGTTGAGGGCCAAGTCATTACTACATTCCTGTACTGACGGCTCTGTGGTGACACTTGCAGACGGTGTTATAGTGTCCATCGAAGACAAAACAGACAAATTCCCCGTCTCGTCCATTGAAAGTGGCAAATCAACTGCGGAAAAAAGGTCATGAGTCGCATCAACTTCAACCTAGACAACCAAATCATGGTCTTTATCGGCAACAACTGGTATAGCAGTGTCATTTAGAGGATCTGTTAAAACATTGTTTTCGTCGTCTTCAGTGAATGCAGCAATAGGGTCATTTGACGGACCTCTTATAACATGGTTGTCAGTGTTGTCATCATGTTTTTTATTCTCCTGGAGATCTCTGTTGAATAATAGCGATGGAACATACGCCTCTTGTGGAATGGCGGAAGGATTGAAGGGACAAATTCCAGTTGCAGAAAAACCGCTTTTAATATTTTCTACAGTCATTGAATGGTTCCATGCTTTAGAGAACAGACGAAAAAACTGTAGATGGCCGACAGCAACACCTGTACTGGTTGTAAAATCATGAATGGCGCTGTTCCAGTAAGACTTAAATGATTTGAAAACTGATCTGTCCAGTGGTTGAGTCCAATTACTAGTCTTACTTGGGAGCTCTACCAGTATGATGATTTCTGCCCTTGCCTTTTCAATAAACTCAATATGGTGGTGGGATTCGTGGCCATCCATAATCAAAATATGGGGTCGATCAGGACCAATGTTCTTTAAAAATGTATCTTCGAACCAAAGCTGGGCGATACCCTTTTTTGTCCATCCACTGTCCGAGACACTTATTTGGGTAGAAGGGGGAGCGTTTTGAAGATCATAACCATTTAAGACTCTTTTTGTTTTTCCTGGAATAATAACATGTGGCGGTATAACATTACCAGCAGCATTACTACAGGCAATAACAGTAAAGAGTTCCTTAGACAAAGATGTTTTGTTGTGTACTATTTTGGACCCTTTTTTAGAAATGACTTTCGGACCTTTGTGGCTTAAACTGAGTCCTGTTTCATCCATATTCCAGATACGGCAGGACACATTGGTCAGATTATTTTCATCCAGAACATATTTCAATGCTGAAAAGTACTGGGACACTCGATGCTGGGTCATCGCAGAATGTCGCCCCGATGAAGTTGGCTCTGGCGTTCTTAAGGAAAAATCTGGATGTCTCGATTTGAGGCCTCGCCACCACTTCTCAGATGCCAATTTAGGTCTGAACTTGATTTGTTCTAATTTCGCATATTGGGCAGCAAATCGCAGGAAGTTTTGCTTTGAAAATCCTATGCCCAAATCGGATCTTTTCTCTGCATATTCAATAAGTTCTCTTTCTTTTTCAAAAGGAAGAACTGTTCTTTTCTCCCATTTAGCACCTTCCTGTACCTTTCCTACTTTTCTATCTGACAAGGTGCTGCGTGGAACGCCATATTTAATCGACGCAGCTCTTAAGCTCAGGCCACCCGACCTTATATCTGACAACGCTCTTGACAGGGCTTCTTCGCTGTATGATTTTGACATCTGCAAATAAAAAGATAGAATATTGAATTTGGTTTGAAAATTATGATAGGCATATTGGAAAATATCGCCAAAATCTAAACTTTTTGCGTTAATTAGATTATACACTGCTTAAAACTGATAAAAATTAAGTCGCCCTTAAGTCGGACACCGTCCGCATCAAGGGCGTTCACCTGACCGACTCAAGGGCATTCCAGTGCATTTTGTTTTCCTCATAGTTTAGACACGAATACTTTTTTAAAAATGTCATGTTTATAGTTTTTTCTTCTATCTAAACTATGATATTGCTGCGACATAGAAGTTTGTTATATGGGGATAGATAATAAGGACTTTTTGACAATAGATAATGTATTGAAAATGATAATTTTAAACTTACCGCTCTTGAAACTTTCTCGGTCAAAGGGGTCACGGATGCCTCGTTGCGGAAGTGGTTTCATCATGTGATTTGCATATGGTAGAACTAATCGCGAGTATAGTTGATGATGACGCGCTACTGCAGAACGTATAATATCCAGACCAATGCGGAAATTGTTGTAAATGAACAGCAAAATGACCGACTCTAGGGACCTGTCCGACAATAGGGCGAATTACCCTATTATTATTTTTTTTTATTTACTAGCCTGTCTGCACCAAGTAACTTTCGGCCCTTTAATTATTTAATTTTAAAGTTTAGAATTATTTACAATTATTTAAAATATTAGTCCTCATTGGGCCTCATCAGTTAGAGTGATGAACTAATGGTCGAAAGAAAAATATTGTTTACACTATTTACAATGATGTAGCCTGCGGAATTATTCATCTTGTCCCCCGATGGACAACCTCCCAACAGCTTGGTTAAGGTAATAAAAGAATTTATTGTATCTAATCTATTTTAGATCTTTTGCAGGAAAAAGTTTTGTACTTTTGATTCTTTTGACTTGTCCTGGTTTTTTTACGATTCTCGCAGTCAGTGGTATTGAAAAACGCCCATCACTTGACTCAATTGTTGTTGAATGCTTAAATTTGAAAAATTTGTGCTGAATTCATTTTCAATCTTTGTTCGTCAGAAAGGTTTACCCATAAGTAATGACTAATTTTAAGATGTCCAGCTTCAGCCGAAAGTTCATAATTACCCCTACCACGAAGAGCACCTCTGATGTCAATAATTTGATTTTGATGTATGTCTTTCAGTCGCTGGACAAGGTCAGGAACTTTTGAAATTTGCCACCACCTCCCCCCCCCCCTAGCAGTTTGATTTTGTGATACATTGCCTCACAATTGTTGTTTTTCCAGTCAGGTGGGATATTTGAATTTTTTTAGTGATGGAAGGAATATTTTTTCTTGGATAACAGGAATTAGTTTTTCAGTGAGATATTTTCCACCAATAGTCCCAAATTGTTCTAAGATTTCATCCTTACGTTCATGAAAAGATATTTCATTATTGGAATAAATGATGCCATTTTTGCCAAATAATCTGTTTACTTTATGATGTCATTTTTATCATTTTCAGGTACACCTTTTGAGGTGAAATGCCTTGCAGCGTTTTCTTTCAAATGCAGAGTACATAATATATGGGTTGATTTCGGGAAAGAGTTCTTAAAGCATTAACAAGAGCAGTTTTTTCATCTGTCCCGAAAACTAATTTTTCAATTTCTGCATGGAATCCTAAAATTATTCGAAATTTTGCTAAAAATATAGAGTATGTTTCATAGGACCTATCCCAATGGAGGAAAACAGGACCATGCATGGTGACGAGCGAAAATAGCGTTCCCTTTCTTTTTAGGAGTGGGTGTTGATAAACCATGCATGTAAGAAAACACGGTCCCAAATTAAAAGTTCTATCTATACCAATTATGGCACCATCAGATATGGCGCAAATCATGTCATTGAGCTGGTCTTCCAGATAACAGATCATTGTTTGTGGTTTATTGTCGTCATTTAATATAATGGATCTAGTAAATTCATTATCTTTAAGATTTGAAATAACTGACTGAATATCATCTGCCAAATTGTTACTTGAACTATTAATAGGCCTATTAGCTTTGTTGGCATTGTATTTGGCATTTCTTATAACTCTAATATCAACAGGATTTTCGGGATCATTTTTATTCACATCATTTCGTATTTGAGAGGGAATTTTTCCGTGTTTTATTCAAATCACTATCCGAGTTCCTCAATAATCAACAAGAGTGCCGTATAATCTGATAATTACTAGTACCTAATGAGTTTAAGTCACAATTGAATTCACAGTAATTGGCTTACTGAATAATCAACAAGTGTGCCGTATAATCTGATAATTACTAGCACCTCATGAGTTTGTCACACTTGAATTCACAGTAATTGGCTTACCGTCTGCACTAATTGGCTTAACGGGTCGGGGCCATGAATATTATTAGTAATAATACAGGATAAATGTATTTTTCTATAGAAAAACTAATATAGAAAGTCAATTTTCAAAAACATTATTACCACACATTGTCGCTTATGATATATAAGACATGTCGATATATTACAACGATAAAATGTTATGTAACAAATTTCAATACATTATTCGAAAAAATGTTGTCACGATAAGATCCAATATATATCTGTAAAATTTATCTGAATATATTGTTGTATTGTAGATTCATCAATGAGAATATAATTATAGTTATATTGCTCATATTCAGACAGCTTTTCTAAGAAGTCACTGGTGTTAGATTTCTCCCTCTCATATCACGGATGTGTAATACTATTAAAATTCCATGCTTGTATCCAGAAAACTGTTCTTCAAAGTCTGATATAAGTCACTGGAATTCTTTATTTTATTGATTTGAAGGTTTCATAAGTTTATAGGAATTATTTCTCTCTCTCTCTCTGTGAAGTTTTAAAGCTGCATTAAGTTTACCAATTTTCTGAATTTTTTTTGATTTTCTAAAAATATATTTTTTTAAAAGAAGATATCTTCTAACCACGATCCGTGACATTCATTTTCTAAAATTTCATTTCTTTTAGCTGTAAATAAACGGAATCCTCTGACCGGTTGGTCAGTGTTCTACGATGGTAATTATGAGCTTGGAGCATGCGCACGGATGTACGGAAAAGCCTAGAATCCAAAGTGAAACATGACGGATTGCATTAATTGTCCTTCATTAATATCCAGATGTATTTGAAATGGTGTTGTTTATCCCTTACTACGTCACAAATGGCAAATTCAACGAAGTTCTGTGTTTAATTTATCGTATTTCAACATTTTGAAAGTTGTGTTTAAATTACCCGGGTTTTGATGACGTAACCATGTTCTAATATTAGATCCCAAATGCTGCATCTCGCTGGGTAAATACTATAATTTCTGTATTTATTCGAGCTTTTATCATTGAACCAAATGTAACATTGTTCATTAGGAACATCATTTATTAGATTAGCACCGTTTTAATTTTTTCTATGGAAAACTTAATGCAGCTTTAAGAGTTACCTCTCTTTACTTACCCAACAATATGGCCATCTTACGAAGTTACGGTAATAAATTCATATTTTCACTTTATTTATCTCTCGATCGTTTTAATTTTTATGTTACATATTAATCATTATATATTTGATAATATATCAAAATTACATTCATTTATCTTGACCACAGACCTCCCGGGCCTTGTTAATTTCCCAGGGCTTTAACCGGGCTGTATTTTATCCCAGGGCTGGTTTTAGTCGCAGCGGTTTTGAAATAACAAATGTTTTGGAAAACAAATCATTTACCTAACAATCTAGGTTAGTAACTACAATATTGTCCATTTAATGTGAAATGAAGTAGCTCCCCTTCCAACACCATTTGGTATCAGAAAATTCAGTGTTTTTAAAATAAAAATTGTTCTGACCCTACATACGGCAGCCAGGCATAAAGTGTTGCTGTCACAGGAAAATCATATGAAAATAAAGCCAATGTCACTGTCATAAACAGAGGTTTTAAATCTTACTTTTTATACAGAAAGTTTGCCGATTATTGGTGTTTCCTCCACTCTTTCCGTCATCCTCCACCATCTTAGAACTCACTAGTTCTAAATAAACAGAACCCCGACTGTAATTTGTCCATCCCCCCCCCCTCACCCCACACACACTCCAGACGCTACCTACCTATAATACCTATGGCACATTCGGTTCTATATATAGTATATAAATTCAAAGCAAAAATTCAAATTCTTTCATTTGCATCAGTAATAAAAGCCTGTTGATTTACAAGTGTGTAAAAGTTATGAGGGACATTCTTGCTGTTGACATTCTACTTTCTTTTTTGTGTAATGGCGGGAGATTAGTTGCATCATGGGAGATGTACAATTAAAAAATAAAAAAATAAAATAAAGGAAAATATATTGATAAATAAGTTTATCCAAATATTTTCAATAAAAATTCATTTTAATAATGAAAGAATCCGAATAAACCGTTTAAACTACCTTAAAATTACACCCCCTCATTAGCATAATTCCAAAATGGCTGACGACGGGCCAAGTTAGGTGGTAGCATAAGTAAACTGAAAGAAAAACAAACATTGTTTTGTCAAATAATGGAATTTTATTCCACTTTAGACAAACATGCGACTATATAGGTTGATTTTGGATTGAATTAACACCACACTAGGTTTTTTTATTGTTAAGTGATCTTTATATTTACGTTTTTCCAACTGTCAAAAATTGAAAACTGACTGTATCACTCATAATATAGGTATTAAGATGAAGATTTGGCACATCAGCACTGGCTTCTTTGAAACCGATCAAGCCCATCATTTTTATTGGCCAAAACAACATGGGAAAAAGTGATGGTTTATTTTATGATAATTCACTTGAAAGGATGAGACTAGGCATGTGTGACGAGTTATCATCTGTGTCTTTTTCTGATGCTTTATCTTCAGACAAGGGAGAAAATGAGGCCAGGGTTGGATTTGTTGATCAGGAAAACAATATTGATCCACATTCCCTTAAATCAAGATTATGGACATCACAAAATTCTAGTAAACGGACAAATGGATGTAGTAGTGAGGTAGAATCCTTAAAGTCATCTGATGGTTCAGTTTCCGACAACACCGAATCAACACATTTAGATATGCCAAATTTAGAGAAAAGTCGTTATACAGATGGTTGTGACATTTGTGATCAAGACACTGAAATCAGACAAGAGGAAAATGATGAAATCAGATCAATTTCTGATCAGTATTCGGAAACATCAAATGACAGTGCAAGTTCACAAGTCAAATGTGGTGTTGTCATTTCTCCAGTTTCTTTAACACAAGATTTACCAGTAAATGTAAAATCAGAAAATAAACTGTCTTCAGTTTTAGAAACTTTACCTTTAGTGTACATTCCGACAACTCACCAACTTTTAGCTGGAAACAAAGAAGAAAGTAATTGCTCAAAAACCAATGGTTTTAAAAAAGAAAATAGTCAATTTAAACATTCAAAAAGTCTTTCAGATATTGATAGTAGCCAAAGTACATCAACTGAGACAATTCTTAACTGTGATTATAATGATTATGAAATTGCAGATGGTCAGTTCAGATCTCTAAATATAAATCTTGAAACTTCTAGTCTAGGAGAAACTGATTCATTGTTGAGATTAAAAGAAGCAGATCAATTGACATGTAACAGTTTTGAAATAGATACAACTTTACATAGAAGTAACACTGATTCTTTATTAAGAACGTTCAATGATGCATCGAGTCTTTCAAGTCTTAGCACTTGTACAGAATTTTCTGTATCTGCTGCATCAATAGGGGAGGACGGAACTGAGGGGACAGGTTTATGCATAGATACAGGTGATGGGGGGTTTATGGAAATTAACTTACATTCTAGAAATTCTTATGAAAGAAGTAAAAGTACATCACAGGACAGTGGAATTGATGAAAGAGGGGCTAAACCTAAAAGAAAAGGCATTTCAGGATTTTTATCAAGGTATGAGTCTTATTTTTAAGTCTACCCAAACCTATGGCTGGCTTATTATGCTGGTATTTATCCCTGTTTCCTTCTAAAAAAGTGAAAAAATTACATAACTTTTACAACTCTAGATGCCTGGGAAGCCAGTTTAATGTAATGTTAAACCCCCCCCCCTCCCCCCTTACTACTTGCAGCATAAATCGGATTATCATTGTATTATTTTTATTGAGATATACCATACTGTATTAGCATGAGAGGTGCAATGTTGAAGTGTAAGAGTCAACATTTATGTAAAGTTTTATATTCTGTCTATATACCTGTAATACCTACTAACAAGGTAGGGCTGACAGGTAATAGGTAATACTAGTGTGTTTGATGTAGTGATAAATGATAATATTTGGATAGTTTTATATTTCTCCTGCTTCAGTCAAGATCTAATGATGAAAAAAAAAATTTTTGTTTCAAAATAAGTAAAATTGGTGGCATGGGATACATGAATCAGTAAAGCTAGTTTCAACATTTTTGTGTTAGATTGTACAGAATTTATAGATTAAGACTTACAATTATTTTTGAACATTCAACAAAGGTGAATATTAAGAATGAACAAATTATTAGCTTTGTGAACTGAGAAAGCACTGCATATGTAATGCTAGGTTCACAATCTCAGCCACCAAAATTGCCATTGGCAATTTAATTGAAATTTTGGTAATTTAATTACAAAAATTGAAATATTCAAAAGGTGTATGTTTTGAATATTATAATGTAATGAACAGTAATTGAAGTGGTAGAACAAAATTTATCATTTCTGCTGAAAGATCAAAGTCTGATATATAGAAAACCAACAAGTAGAGGAAAACCATAGCAACACAGATAACAAAAAATTGAAAGAATGTTAAAAATTGAACATTTTGACATTGACAATTTTTGATTGTGCTGTTTTGGCTATTAAGGAAAACAAAAAGTTTGAACCTATAACCATGTTAAAAAAAATTCAAGATAATTGAAGCTGTCCATGGAATTAAAATACATGTATATATGTATTTTTGGCAAATTAATACTTAGCCATAGAATTTTCACAACACTTGTTGCATTGGAAACAATTAGTTTGAACCTTCACCATGTTAAAATATAATTCAAGATAATTGAAGCTGTCCATGGAATTAAAATACATGTAATATATTTTTGGCAAATTAATACTTAGCCATAGAATTTTCACTACACTTGTTGCATTGGAATATTTTATTTTGCTATCAACTAAATTACTATGATAATTTACAGTTAAACATCATCATAGTTTATCTCTCAGCAAACACTTGGAACAGAAAGTTATATTTTTTCTTAATGTAAATGTTACATTTCTTTTGGATGAAGCAGGTCTTTAAAAACTGTATTATGACATTTATTAATAGTAAGTGCATTTTAGAAAATGCAATTTGTATATTGTAAAGTTGTAATATTAGATTTAGTGCTTCAAAATATTTGTAGTTTCACAGTTTTAAGTTATCTATAAATATTTTTTAAACTTATCCCTGTCTGTTATATTTAATTAGTTATGCATGTATATACAGGAAGGAGGAAAATAGACAGTATTTGGATAAATCTGGAAACCTCTTTTTAAAGTCTAGACATGTGCTATAACAAATGAAACATCACACCCATACTGTTTCATAGTGATGAAATGATTATCGCCAATAATCGAAAGTCGATCGCTAAATCAGTCACGATTCTGATTATCGATTGACATTTTCAATAATCGATTGTTCCTAGTATTGTATTCATTCATAGATTTTGAGACTTGAATGCATCTCCGCTGAATATTGGCATCTTTCAGTTAATAATTGTCCAGTTGTCCATCTTACCTGAACCCCAAGGGCATCTAGCACTAATTTTGCCCTTTTTGGTTTGCTTTACTTGGAGTCTTAAGAAGTGATGTTCTAAACTCAACTTGCAACTAAGTTAGATCCAGGTAAGCATGACTAAATGACTAACCATTTATAAACTTATAAGTTCCAATTATCGCGATGATTGATCGGTTTAGTCTGTCCGATTGGTTCCCGATAATCGATTATGAAAATGTTCCGATTGTTCATCATTACTGTTTCATGCCTTCATATTCTTTTTAAGCCTACTTATGATGGCAAGTAGGAAATCTTACACCAAAATTCAAATTTTGTATTTAATATTTGAAAATGCTTGAAATTGCAAGTTTAAAATGCTTGAAATTGAAAGTCCAAAACTTTACCATCAGGGCCACATGGCCTTTCTAAATTGTAAACTATCAGGAAAGATGAGAAAACACTTGGTTGAACCAGCTAGGACTCTAACCCGAGACCTCAAGCACTAGACGAAGGACTTTATTAACTGAGTTATCCAGACTGCTTTACAAACATGTAAATCAGTCAGAGCTATCAATAAATAATTAAATTAAAAATCTATAAATTGAATATAAACATGCATATTTACACTGTTCAATAATATAATAATTATTACCAGTATTTATCATTCTAATTTAAAGAAGCATTTAGTAGACTCTAATAATGACATTAAAATGTACTATTGATATACCAGTTTAAAGAGTAAAACATTTGTTGGCATTTCAATTCATAGTGTGTCATTCAAATGCTATAAATAAAAACACATCATATGATATAGGTATTACCTATTGCAGTATATAGTGCATAAAATTACATTGTGGCTCAGCAGTACAGTGTTTAATAGATTTAAACATCATATTTATCTAGAATAGCACTATCATCTGACTTGGATCCATATTGTTAACATATTTTGTCAATACAAAATTTATTCTTTAACATAAAGATGGTCATAGCTAGCCCACACAGGTCACCATGTGTTCTACCTCCATTGTGATTTTCGGTATTTTTTTTTTTCAGTGTTAGAATAATGTCTTTATTGTACATTTTTCTTAATTGACTGGGGACCTCTGTTGTTTAAAGTGTCCTCCCCTAGGTTTGAATTCTATCCTGGGCTCTTGGCAGATGCTGATGTGAGAAAGTTTGTTAGCTTGCTTTCCAAAAGTTGATGGTTTTCTCCAGATTCTTGAGTTATCTCCACCATACTTTAAGGAATTGTCTCAAGTCTCGAATATAAGAATTTTAGGGCATAAAACATCATTTTAAAATCCACTCTGCTCTCATTGTACTTAATGTACAGGCGAGGTTCATTGTATGATAACTCTAGTCTTTATCAAGTCATATCTTATAGAGTAATTCTTGGAAAAGTGAAAGTTTTCTTAACTTTTAGTAGAAGAGCAAGTAAAAAAAATTTGAGCAATTTCTGAGAAATAATCATGGCTTAGAATCTAAATTTAGTGTTGACCAATATATTTAAAAAGTTAAATTAATAATGATCTACTTTATGAAATACATGACTCTTATATTAAATGTAAAAATATACTGGCAGATTAAACAGATCTATACATGATGTATGATACTGTAACAATGTTTTTACAAATGTAAATAAACATTTGTATCTCTGTTTGGTCAGGTCACTGATTAAGATGTTAAACTAAATGTAATTAGATATATCCATACAGTGTACAAGTTATTGTTTTCACCATAAGGTACTACGGTCATGAGTCATAAAAGATGTAGAAATCAATTTCTATCAGCAATTTATGTAGGTTTTTCTGTGGCTACAGGTGTTATTGTTTAAAAATTGATGTAAAGATTTGTCCCTAAGCCATGTTTGTATATACCCTGTAGTAATAGATTGACTTGCAAGATAGAATTGTAAACACACATACTGACAAGGTGTATATATCATACAAGATCTTACCTTTACTGTAATATAATAAATTTTTGTTTTTTTTAATATTTTACATTTGAGTCAACCTGTGGGCGTTTTGTCATGGTCAAATTCCAATCTTGTAAGATGACTGTTAGTGTCAGACATGTACTGTGAGCCAAATTATTTTGTTTAACAAGTTCACTCAGCAATTTAAGATTTAATTTTAAACAAAATTTTTCAAGACCACAACACCAAATGGTACAAATGAAAGTAAAAAATACGTAAGTTTTTGTTAAATTTGATGATAATATTTATTTTTTTATTTATTTATTTATTTATTTTTTTTTTATTTAAAGTTTGTTACCCTACTTAAGTATCAGGCTTCAGAGAAACAAGTTCTTGAACTTTGAATTTTGACTGAAAAAACTGGTAAAAGTACAACAATTCAAATAATAAAACGAAGCCAAAACCTGGGGATTGGTAAAGAAAACGTTTTTGTTAAATTTGAAAATTAATTATATTACAGATACATTTATGATTATGATTATTATTATTTTTTTTTTTTAAACTTGATTATATACTGGTATACCAGTACACAAAATAAATAGGACAGAAAAAAGTGACAGATATACAGTGTATTAGATTTAAATTAACTATTAAAACCTTTTGTCATAAATTTGTTCATTTATTTAAAAAATTGGAATGGTTATAATATACCTGTATACCAGTAATTAATAAATTATGTTGATATTTAGCCATTGACCTGAAAGACATTTGAATTCCTTTTGCAATCTTCACTGACCTTTGGGCATTCTGACCAACTAATAAATTGACAGATAGGTGTGAAACTTGTGTACATAAGTTTGTTCCTATGTACCGGTAATACATAATTACAAAATATTCTATTTGCTATTTTGGATATTCTTGAAATGGATGACATCTTGATATAAGATTAGGGGAGATGGTGAAAGCTCTGTTCATTGAATCAATCATATTATGGTACATTAAATTTAGTAATTAATAAATAAAGTAATAAAACATGACCTTTAATTATGAACATGATATATTGTACCAATAGTCTCTATAACTGAAGTACATTGTAAATGGACTTGACTAGTACATTGTTATCATCCTGATTAGATTATTCAGGCCTTTGATTATTCCTTTTACAAGGGTAAGGCCAGTCGAAAACAAAGTCTTCCCCTTCATGCTAGTAACACCCATTCTTAGGGACTTGCGATCTCGTTTCACTAGGTCATCCCAGGTCAGTTTTGGTTTACCCGAAGCTTGATGACCGTGACATTTAGTGTGCTGATCCTAGATATCCATCCTGTACTACACTCTATATGGCCAAACTGATCCTAGATATCCATCCTGTACTACACTCTATGTGGTCAAACTGATCCTAGATATCCATCCTGTACTACACTCTATGTGGCCAAACCATCTCAGCCTGTTTGTCCGGAGAATTTCTGAGATATCTTTTGATGTTTAGCTGAGAGAGAAGACACTCTATGGGGACAGGCTTGACTTGTCAGATCCATCTTATCATGGCTCTATTATTGTGTTGAAGCTTCACAAGAATGGCAGCTGTTATTCCCCATGTTTTAGAGCCATAAAGCAACACATGTCTAATGAAGGTGGTGTAGAGGTGGTCTTTTGTTGTGAAAGGCAGATGTTTGCTCATTAAGATTGGAAGCAGCTCTCTGAACTTTTCCATGCTGACTTGCATCTTGTTGCTGCAAGTTCACATTCACCTCCCTATGATAACATGTCACCAAGGTTACAGAAGTCAGTTAACAGCAAATTAACAGTAAATCTAAAAATATAAATTTGTTATTAACTGAAAAGATCAATGAATATTGACTGGTAGAACTTCCTTTTGTGTCTACACTCAATACATTATATGTAAAATATTTGAAAAATAATTATTTACTGAAAATTTTTAATCAGCTTGATTTTAGGCATTTTCAATAAAAATTATAATTTTTGTTAATGTTACAGATCCTTCCCACTGACTTAAAAAAAATAATAAAAGGGGCATTTAAATGTAAGTCAAAGGGGAAGGATGATGATATACATGTATATATATAAACAAATAATTGAGATACTTATATCATTCAGTATTGTCGTATACATGTATTGTTGTTAATAAAATTGAGCTGCCTCATCTGATTACTGAGATACTTGAGAATCATATAAATATTTATAAAGGGAATTTGACGGAAGTTAAACCATATTAACCAGATTTATGTCATCACAGTGTTCTCAAGTGAAGGACAACAAATCATGTGACTGCATAACTCTGAACACACATTGGAGTCTAGCTATAGTCTTTGGGAGGTGTGTATCATACTGTGTATATAAAAATATCCAATATGTATGGATTTTTTGATTGAAATAGTCTTAATCAATTGTTAGTGTTATTTTAAACATGGCATATTAAATTTCATTTTAATAAGTTTATGGAATTTGATACTGAATAGGTATATTGAATACAAGTACAAGGCTTAGAGAAAATTAGGATTCTTACTAAATGCTTCCTGAATTGACAGTGTAAGTAACTTACATTTAATATTTTATAATAATAATGTACAATATAGGTTTTATTACCTACTTATTATGCTGTACTATAGTGGTATATGATATCTTTATTTAATTATTAGGGTACTCATGTAAAACTTGTATATACATACAGATTTTATATATATATACATATACTTGTATATACTGGTAGTACATTGTATCACCAAGTTCCATTTGCCGAGATACGCCCCTTTTCTTCCTATTTTAAGAGTTTCATGTTTGTGCATCAATTTTCTAATTACCCAAGTTTTGAATAAGTAAAATCAAGAAAAGTTTTTTGAGCAAAACATTAAAACTGTTTCAACAAAAAGTTTTGATCTCACTTTGGCAGACTTTAACATGAAAAGGTTTGTTATTTTGCTTGCTAAAAGTCTGGGGTTTTCTCTGGGCGTTACAGTTTCCTCCACTATCAATAAACAGACAGTATAAAAAAAGTAAAAGGATCTTGACTTAGGTGTAAAATACCATTTCTTCATTTCATTTCCTTGAGCTTAATCCCTAGTTTTCAAATAAACTCGGGTAGATCTTAGTTTAAGACAGTGAACCACTTTTTTGTCAAGCTATTAGGTAGTTTTTTTCCTTGAGGCATTCAGGTTTTTTCTACCATTCAAGAACTGACTACTTCAGTTAGTGTGAAAAACTTGACTAGGGAGTAAAACGCAAGTCTACTACCAGTAATAGCCCACCTTAACCAAAACCAGTGCTGGTTTGATAAGTGAGCTTCTTGGACTAAGAAGTTCAATCCTGACTTTGTCTGTCAAAGATGTAGACCTGAAATACATGGCTCCGAATGGCTTTTATTTTATTATTATTTTTTTTATAAAACTGATGTTGCTGTTTTTGCAACATCAAACGGCAAAAAGCCATTCGGAGCCATGTATTTTAGGTCTATCAAAGATTATGAAAACTTCTGTTAAAAAAGCTCTATGCATTAAGGATGGAATTGCTGTTCCTTTGCATGCTACCATAAAAAAAAGGTAATATATTTCTTGATGACATGGCATGATTAAATTATTTCTCTATTAAATTTTTACATGAAGAAAGTCTAATAATGGTAATCAGCAGCAAACCATGTGATATCACCTGATGTTTGTGCAGAGTAATTATGTACATTGGATATGGAATTACGTGACATCAGTTATTATTTTCTTTCAAAAACAATGTTATTCTGGGAATTTGCAATGTAAACATCTTTAAACTTTTTGCATCAGCATTAAGGCTATTAATGAAGTGGTACACTTGGGAACTGCATTTATTTAAGTCACTAGAGATAAAACTTTTTTCTTTTGATCATGTACAAGTTTCTTACACATAATGTGTAAGAAATTTTTTTTCTTTTAACCATTAAGGGGCCTTGGTGGCAGAGTGATCTAAAGCACATGCTTATGGATCATAATGCATATCTCACTGCCTAGGTTTGAATCCCAATGGGGCAGATCACAGTTTGAGAATGTTTACCTGCCAAAGGTGGGTGGTTTTCTGGTTTCTTCCAACATCCCTGAACTGTCACAATATATGTGAAAGAACATTGACTAGAGAGTATAATACTATTAATCTATTCCAATCCAACCTTCCATTTTTCCTAAACTGACCATTTTTATACATGTTTACACATTAGTTAAATAAACTAGACAGGGAAATAAAGCATGATTCTGTCCGATCAGCCATTTGAGCTCCTTACCTTCTTATAAACAATCTCAGTCTTAGTAAGTGTCTTACTCATATTTATATGTTGATGAAAGATACATGAAATATTTGATTGGAATCTGAATAAATTTAAGTAAGATGTACCATGAAATACAAGACAGAAACCTTGTCAGTTTGTAATCAAAGAACTGAAGCCTATATCAGTGTAAGCTGATTTATATTAGTTTTGTGTGACATTTAACCAGATTGTGACTTGA
The DNA here is from genome assembly GCA_029721355.1 of Tegillarca granosa. NCBI lineage: Eukaryota > Metazoa > Mollusca > Bivalvia > Arcoida > Arcidae > Tegillarca > Tegillarca granosa. The sequence goes on along the minus strand of CM056605.1, from coordinate 11,419,988 downwards.
ATTTTAAATCATGACTAAACAATATGAAACCCTGAGAATGAAAATAAGAGATCTATATACAGGAATCAACTAATCTTGCTTAAAACATTTTTTTAAATTTTTTTTATTTTATTTTATTTTATTTTATTTTTATTTTTTTTGTAAAATCTGTAGGTTTATGGTATCTTGGTATTTAAATGTGTCTTCAGAATTAAAAGGTCTTATGTATGAGATGAAATTCTGTATTAGTTACACAAATCATGTCTATTCTTATGAGCTTAAGTAATACATAAAAAAATAGGAAAACACTGGAAAAAAACCCACATCCTGAGACTTCAATAAGTGCGTTTGTTTAAACTGGACCTAGCTCTTCTGGTTGATAAGTGGGCATTGTACAACCATGTGGTTAAAAGATTTAAAATGACCCCACCCAATTCTATATATCTGAGGTTAAAAAATGACAAAAAAATATTAAGCTTTTATGGTTATTCCAATGGACACTGTCCATACTAATAGGTGGTTTCCATTTGGTCAGATTAATGATTTACTTGACAATTGTATTTTTAGTACAGGTTAAATTCTTTAATGTCTATATTTTGAGGCTAGTAAAATTTATGATTTATGCCTTTTTTTCACTGATGTTGATCCTGTTTTAGTCTTTTGGCCAACCTGGTATGATAGATTTCAGTTGTTTTGATAAATGTTTTGTACATCTTATCCAAGTAATTCAATACATCTTCTGAACATGTTTGAAAAGAATTCTTTTAAGAATGAATACAAAACATCATTACTATGAAAAAAGTAAAATGCTCAAAAATATTTTTGTTTGATAACCGTTTCTTATAATATTAAATTTCATATATCAGTCATTTTACACAAACATATGGTCAAGTCTCAGGTAAAGAATTTGACACTAAGTCCATTGAGAACTCTTTGCTTTTGATATCAGTAGATCAGCATGGATCCAAAGTTCAGTAGATCAGCTTGGATCCAAAGTTTTATTGAAATCTATTTATTTTTTCAACTTCTTGTGGCTGGATGTTTTATGAAAGAACAGTAACTACTAAATCTCAGTACTTCAGTCTAGATCAACTTTACATAGAATAGGTCAGAAGTCAGTATGAAGTAATTAAAGAATTACTATCTTTCATGGTGTTGTCTTTGGCCAGGTTAAGAACCGTTGTCTGAAATGTAGCACATTGCTTATATACTGTATTGCTTTTAAACATTTGAGGAAGAAGCCATGCTGGTCAGATTAAACAAGTTTCAATAATATCACATGTGCTGTTTTTTGTTAATCTTCAAGTAGATACACATAAGGCCTAACTTAAAAAAATTCTTTGTTTGCTGTTTTCCGACCCATGCTAACCACATGTGGGTAGGTAGGTAGGAAAAATATTTTATTTTATTCTTTGAAAACTTAATCTATTGCACTTTTGAATAAAAAATTATGCTGGTCCATAAAATGTTAATTTCAAATATATTTTTCAATATACCAATGAGGGATACCAAAATTGTGAAAATAACACCATCAGACCAAAATAGCTGCAGTATTGTCAGAATGTCAAATATATATTTATATCCAATGCTTATCAACTTTTTGTTGCAAATTAAATGTGAGAAGTTAAACTGTCATAATGCCTCATAACTGACTAGATGAACACCTCCATCTTAAAACAAGAGATGTCAGATGAAAGATGAAATATATACCAGTATTCGAGAGATTTCCAGACGATTTTCTCTTCTCTCTTTTTTCAAACCTGCATACGAAAGACAGATTTCTAGAATGTCAGAAAATTATTCTAAACTCTTTTAAAATAAGCCCCTACCATTAAATTCCACAAATTGTTATTAAACAACACAAACATCAACCATTTATTAACTGCTTAAAGTTTATTCAACTATTGACTTTGGTAACTCTGAATCAACGAATTAGAAATTAATAAAATTGAAAAATCAACAACTGACTAGAATTAAAAACTTAAAAACATAAAATTTTCATTCAATGACACTGTACATTAAATGTCAAAAACCACTAAATATATTTTTAAATCAGATCATCTACAAATTACAGAACTAATTAAAAATTTTCAACATAATAGACTTTATGTCTTACATGTTACTGATAACATACATGTACTTTATTTACTCCTTAAACTCATAAATTCAATCAATTCAACTCTGCCATTTCAAAGCAAAGTAAACCTGTCAGAATCAAAACATGAAATTTAAAAAATTAAGAAACAACCAATTTAATTTAAAAGTAACAATACAATGTCTGATCAAAATAATGGTCCATTATCAAGACTAGTAAGTTCACAAAAAATCAGTTGATCGGATTACGCTTTGGAATGGCTTTGCCACTCTCTTTACAAGTAAAACAAACTGGCAATACAACTCGGAAAATTCGCAGCATCTCTGTGTCTCTCTCACATTGTTAACCAATGTCTTCTTAGTTCCTCCTAGTCCGAGAGATCTGACATCGATTTTATTTTACTTTTCGACTTTTGTAAAGTCGATTTTACAAAAGTCGAAAAGTAAAATAAAATCGATGTCAGATCTCTCGGACTAAGTTCCTCCCTGTGTTTCTCTCACGGAAAAACAAAGCGGAACTTCCATACTATCATAGATCAACTTGCTCACATGTTGTCTCGCTTATTGTCAGTGTTATTGCCCTTTAAATACGTATTAAAGCATTTCTTATGTTGTGTGAAAGGTTGCATGTCGCTCTTTTCGGGTTAAATTAAACAAATTAATGCCCCTACATTGGTTAACCATCCGTTATGTTGTATGAGAAGTTACGTGTTGTTCTTTTCGAGTTAATAATCTGCTGGAAGTTTGATGCGCAATTCATATTCCAGTCTGAAACTTGTCAAACGGATGACAAGACTTCAGGTAAAAAAAAAAAAAAATGGAATTGATGGCAATAAAATTTTTTGGGTCGGGGCATTTCAAGTGGGTCGGGTGGTCAACAGCAAACAAAGTTAATTTTATTTTAGGCCTAACAACAAGGTTTTAATGTCTATTTTTTTTTACCAATGATTTGTGTTAATATGAGTGTAGATAGGTGATATTGCTATAATTACACAAGTATATAATAAAATCTAATAAAAGCTTGACAAACACAACATTAGACAAGATTTAATATCTTATTGATAGGCTTTCTTAACAATATGTTTACAATATATAGGTGTGCTTTTTAATTTTTCTCTAATAAAGATGTGAATGACCTTTTAGATATTAATTCAGTAACAATAATTTATATATTTTATCTTTCTAGCCAGAATTACAACGGAATTATATGATAGATAATTCTGACAAATCTAACAAGATTCTCTTATCATCATTATACCCATATAAATCCTCACCGAACAAGATCAGGCCTAAAATAAATTTAACTTTGTTTGCCATTGACCGCCCGACCCACTTGAAATGCCCCTATCCCAAAAATTTTATTGCCATCATTTTTTTAAAATTTTATTTTATTTTTTTAATACATCACTACGGAAATTCCACTGTGTTTCTTCCATGGAACAAAGGAGACTTTATTTATTAAAAAAAATGTAAAATGTGATTTAAAAGAGGCATTTGAAACTAATTTATACTTTTTCAAAAGTGTAATAGATTAAGTTTTCAAAAAATAAAATAAAAATTTTCCCTACCTACCTACCCACATGTGGATAGTATACGTATGGGTCGGAAAACAGCAAACAAAAAATTTTTTAAGTAAGGCCTCATAAAGGAAATAATTGGTTACCCAGTAATTTGAACATATTTACTGGTATAATATAAGAAAAAAATGCTGGGGAGGTTTTTGGATTTTCATGGTTACATTTATATATATTAAGTGTATTTCTTGACTTGCAAAAAGGCTTCAGTGGCTGAATGGTTTAAGCATGTACATACAATTCATGATTCCTCTCACTACCAAAGTCGAAGTCCCACTTTGGCAGATCCTAGTGTGAGAAAGTTTGTCAGTTTGTTTGCAGCAGGTTGCTCATTTTGTCTGGGCTCTCTGGTTTTCTCCACCATTCTAGAACTGTTTGCCTTAGTATAAGTAAAAAAAACTGACTGTGGGGTAAAACAACATCACACTACTTAACTTAACCTTGATTTATAAATTGTTTCATCAGTTCAAATATTTTTAGTGTTAAAGCCTTGTGGGCCAATCGTTAATATGTTACCAGTTCAGTCCAAGGTGTATATAGGATATCTCCTTGTCAATATAAGATTATACTGGTTTTGTTTTGCTACAAATCTTTCATTATGTCATGGCAAAATGTTTTGCAGGAGTGATTGACTTTTGCTTAGTTGTTAAAGTTTCTGGTGTTTTGCTGTGAAAGACATGAAAATGTCAGTTAAAATTTACAGTTTCATTTTTTTAGCTCAACTGGCTAAAGCCAGTTGAGCTTATGGCATGATGCATGCGTGCGTACGTGCGTGCGTGCGTCCGTCCGTCCGTTAACAGCAAAAACTCAGAAACTATTGGGCCAGTTTTAACAAAACTTTGCAGGAATGATCCCTAGAAGAAGTAGATGAAAATTTTTACAATTGGTTTCCATGGCAACCAAAAGTAGGTCACAGCGATCTAGAATGCAAAAAACCTAAAATAAGCTTCTTCTCTGAAACCATAGGTTATATGCAAAATCTAATGTGATATTTAGCTTCTAGACACCCTTAAACATATAGGTTGTACATTTCGTGAAATTCTGTCAAAAACTAGGTTACGCGTTTTTAGCGTTTTTCTGTCATACTTCGTAAAAAGGGAAAATAAGGCTTATAATGAGATACAACTTTGAAAATCTTCTCTGAAACCATGAAGCCTTCAGCTTTCATATTTGGCAGTTAATATCAGCTTGAGCCCCTTAACCAAGTTTGTACAAATGGTGGTCCTCAGTCCATTTTCAGCCCCACCCAAGGGGTCCATATATCTGCATATGCATATGGCTTATAATGAGATATCAACTTTGAAAATCTTCTTCTTTGAAACCATGAAGCTTTAAGCTTTCATATTTGGCAGTTAATATCATCTTGAGCCCCTTTACCAAGTTTGTACAAATGGTGGCCCTCAGTCCATTTTCGACCCCACCCAGGGGTCCATATATCTGCATATGCATATATGGCTTATAATTAGATATCAACTTTGAAAATCTTCTTCTCTGAAACCATGAAGCTTTAAGCTTTCATATTTGGCAGTTAATATCAGCTTGAGGCCCTTTACCAAGTTTGTACAAATAGTGGCCCTCGGTCCATTTTCGGCCCCACCCCAGGGGTCCATATATCTGCATATGTATATATGGCTGATAATGAGATATCAACTTTGAAATCTTCTCTTCTCTGAAATCATGAAGCTTTAAGCTTTCATATTTGGCAGTTAATATCAGCTTGAGGCCCTTTTCCAAGTTTGTACAAATGGTGGCCCCTGGTCCATTTTTTGCCCCACCCCAGGGGTCCATATATCTGCATATGCATATATGGCTTATAGTGGAAAATCAACTTTGAAAATCTTCTTCTCCTGAAACCATGAAGCCTTAAGCTTTCATATTTGGCAGTTAATATCATCTTGAGACCCTTTACCAAGTTTGTACAAATGGTGGCCCTCAGTCTATTTTCGGCCCCACCCCAGGGGTCTATATATCTGCATATGCATATATGGCTTAAAATGAGATATCAACTTTGAAAATCTTCTTCTCTGAAATCATGAAGCCTTAAGCTTTCATATTTGGCAGTTAATATCAGCTTGAGGCCCTTTACCAAGTTTGTACAAATGGTGGCCCCTGGTCCATTTTTGGCCCCACCCCAGGGGTTCATATATCTGCATATGCATATATTGGAAATCAAGTTTAAAAATTTTCCTCTCTGAAACTGTAAGGCATAATGCTTTTATATTTGGCATTTAATATCAGCTCAAGTCCCTTTACCAGGTTTGTACAAATGGTGGCCCCTGGGCCATTTTTGGTCCCACCCCAAGGGCCAATATATCTACATATGCACATATGGGAAATCAAATTTAAAAATCTTCTTCTCTGAAACTGTAAGGCTTAAAGCTTTCACAATAAGCTCAAGTCCCTTTACCAGGTTTGTACAAATAAAGGCCTCTGAGCCATTTTTGGTCCCACCCAGGGGAGCATATATCTATTATACTTATATGGGAAGTCAAATTAAAAAATATTCTTTTCTGAAACTGTAAGGCCTTCAGCTTTTATATTTAGCATTTTACATCAGCTCAAGTCCCTGTACCGAGTTTATATAAATGGAGGCACAAGAACCATTTTTGTCAGTTGAGCTCCACAGGCCCTTTTGGGCCTCTTGTTTTTTTTATTTTGATTTAAAAAAAAATGATACCAAATTTATGTTTTTCTACTAAAAGTAAAAAAATCAGTAGTTTAACAACTCAAAATACTAAGACTCACAATTATAAAATCTATTCTAGTATAAAAGCTTTTGAACTAGAGTGCTCTCAAGTGACAGCTTTATCAAAATGCTTCTCACTCCCTAAGACAACCCAGGAAGAATCTTTTAAGCAAACTCAAAGGTTGGTCATCTTTTCCAGGCACCAAGTACTCTAGTTTTTTTTATTAGCTCAACTGGCTTAAGCCTTATTGACCAGCACTAGACTTGTTTGATACATGGCTAAATCTGAGGACCACCATTTCATACTGTGGTGTTATTTCCAGTTAGATCAAACTAAATTATCAGATTGTAATCAGTGTGTGACTTGATGTGGAAGTTATTTATCTAGATGTTCAGAATTTCTGCTCATGAATAAAAGTAACCAAGCTAATTTGGAATTCAGTGGCTGTCATCAAGGTTTTCTATTATGTAAGAAAAATCACCTAGACTGCAATCTTTAGGGGAAAACAAATAATTGATTATTGATTACAAAATCTAAAATCTAATCACATCACAGAATTGTCTGCCATTTCCTCGAAAGAAACCAATTTGATTTTGTTGCCTTGAAACAACTTTAATTTAAGACCAGATATAATGATGGGTTTAACTCAAGTATCTGTGCCTTGCAATCATTTTCGCTCTTCAAGATTATTATCTTGATGTAATTGGTTTCCCATCACAGTAAAATTAAAAGACAGAAGCCTAATATTATCATTTGGAAGAAGCATTGTGGGATGTTTGAGGAGATAACTCAATAAATTGCTTTTTATATCACAGATTAGTATGAGATTGCCTAGGAAAGTGAAAAATGCAGTGACTGAAATATGCAGGGGCCAAACTAAGACTTGAACTTAAACCTGCTAATGGCTGCTCTAGCAGTTGAGCTTATTGGTCAATATTAGATAGACAAGGTCTCATCTGCAACATCCCTCAATTCTTTCTTCCTTCCAGTTAAACTTCTTATAACTATTGAATTCATAATTCAGAGATTATGAAAATTAAGCATCACCTTTATACAAAGGTAATCTAATGATTTTTCAGACTTTGGTTAAAGAATTGTTTCCACTGATAGGAAAGACAAACAAAGATGTCTACATACTAAAGATATAAAAAAATATATCAACATCCAGCTTGTTGGATTGTTGTTGGATTCAACTTTGGATTAAATACACTTCTTAGCATAGTTTATGCTTTTTTTTCAGTAGTAATTCAGTATGAAACGATGTTTTATATTTTGTTACAGATTTGATTTGTTCATTTTTTTATACACATACAATAAGTTACATTTTAATCACAATCTGTCTTTGTTATATTCAAAGCTGCTTCTTGTTCAAATTGAAGCATGAGCAAATCTGTTGATCATGAATTGTTTTTCTGATTTCCATTAGTTTGAAATTCCGTTTTTCCCAGTGGAATATTACAACTGATTAAAATAAATAATAAAATATTGTGATAGAAATTACCCCAGGTAAAGTTGAATCTTCCATGTATAAATGGAAGATTCTCATATTTCTACAATGATTTTAGATTAAATGAATCTGATTTTATTGTTGTTTAGTAACAGGTTATTTGATATGGTAGACACATATCCGTTGGATGCAGTGAAATAAAGGATATTAGATTTGATTTTTTATTTGTAGTAAATAATGCTGCTGAAACAGAACATGAACTTGTTTAATTAAGTAATGTCTTATCAATGATTTTTTTTTTTTTTTTTTTTTTTTTTTGTGAAATAATTTTGTTTATTTCTTTTAAATAGTTGATTATTAAATTTTATATTTTAAAGCTGATGTGATATTTAACTACTACATAATTGTATTAAATATTTTACTTTATTTATCCGTCATTGACTTCCATGATGGTAATATTGGTACTTTTTCAGAACCTAATGATATTTTTGTTGTGTAAAATAAAGACTTTACTCCAGGGTAAGCAGTTAGTTCCAATGTTATGTAGTTTTATACTTTTACAACATTGAAACTTGGATAAAAATTGTTTTGATGAGCCTACAGGCTGGGGGTAGACTCACTTCTAGTTTCTATTCTGTAAGTCAGCAATCATGTTCAGATGTAAAAGAAATGCGATATTTTGTAATGTTTTTTTTTTAACTTTTGGTACATGTAGTTTCTAATATTGATACCAGCTTTTGCAGAAAATGAATTCTCCTGTTGCAGATTCATGCAGTTTTAGGGGCTAAGCATGTATCATTCATGCATCCTAAATATTTATGAAGCTTAAACTGCTTTCATAAAAGACATATCCATCTGTCATTCTGTCATTAAAAAAAACTTCCAATTTATTCTTCACTAAGATAAAAATATTGGCTTATAAAGACTTGATATGACAGAATAATGTTATTTGGAACATTTTTATTTTTGGGAAAAATGGCAGGATGGGGACATGATAAAAAGTCCTGCCATCATATTTTTTGTACACAGTATTTTTGTGAAAATGAATAAATAGCTGGATTCTTTAATATTCTGTCTCTTATATATATATAATAGGTATGATATTCATTATACTGACAATATTGTTAGTAGTAATGAGTTTGTAAGGTGAAAACATATTTGTATTTTTACCTGACCTGATGTCACATCTACTATAGTATAGTACTAACTGTAGTATTGTGTACTATATACCTATGTAGTAGACAATGGAATGACAAATATTTCTGTTATAATATAAAACTGATCAGTCTGTGACAGTGGTCACAATTAATTGACTAATAAACCCAGTACTGGGGAGTAGAGATACCGATTGTGTTTACTAAATGTATACTCTCTCTCTCTCTCTCTCTCTCTCTCTCTCTCTCTCTCTCTCTCTCTCTCTCCATTTAGAAAGTAAAGCTCTGACTTAATATCACCATTAAAGTAATTTTATCTTTTGTTGGAAAGAAAAAAATCATCTCACTCATAAACAAACACACTCTTCAGACCAACAAGAGAGAGACAGAGAGAGAGAGAGAGGAATAATAAAATTGAATATCAAAATACTTTTGTTGATAAGGAAGAAATCAGATACACCAATACAACAAATTAAGTAAATAAATTCCAAACTTCCTTATGATGTTTTCCTTATCTATAATAATCTACATATATAAAAACATTATTTGGTTTGTAATAATGTCACTTAATAATACTGATATATAATTTATATATTTTCAGGACTATATACAATTCAATTGTGTTAATCTATTTTTCATTAATTATGATCTTAACCTATTAACTTTAAACCAATAGTATTTCAACACTCATTATATTTTTTAACTTTTAATTATTTTTATAGCATTACAATATATTGCTACACCTTCTACATTATGTGTACTTTTGATAAAAAATATCCTTGACTTACATTTCTAAGTAAATTTGGTAGGTTCTTGAAACTAAAATAGAGTGTAGTAATGGTGCTCTATGCCTCAGTTATGGTTCTATCACTTTACCGGTATCAAATAGGTCAACTCATGAATGGTGGTGAATGTACCTATGTCATATCTGTGATAAAAAAAAGCCACCAATGTTTGGCAAGTGAACTGACTATTCTGGATCTGCCAGAATGGGATGTTTGTTGAGTTGAACATATAACTATTTGTATGATATAGAGAAGTGGATAAAATTTGGGACAACTTCTTAATTTATTTGACTTTATTACTGATTGTTTTTTGTTAAGAAGGTGTTAGAATTAGTTTAATCTTCATTGAATTGTATTTCTGTACATCTTGTGTAGTTTATTACATAATTCCTCATATTATTATCCAAGTGATAGAATACAAATCACAAACCTGCATTTATATTTAAACATTGGCAAAAAAATTTAGCAAATACAAGCAAGAATACATGTATCACCATTATTCTCTATATGAAGCTTGTTTCTCAATTATTATTAATTTTCCATTTTAATAAAGACCTCAAAATTATGTAAGTACTGAAATGCCATCTGTACAATAAAATGCACATTTTGTCAAGAATTTAGCTATTCCATTTTTTTAAAAAATCAGTAGAAGTATAATTATTTTAACTGAATTAATACTTGAATTTTTGTTTAAATCTAGTTATTCAATACTTACATTTGTACATACAAAAAACATGATTTTGATTTTCATTCTTATTCAACAGGGGGCCTTGGTGGCCGAATGGTCTAAAGCATACGCTTACGGATCACAATGTCTCTCAGCACATGGGTTCGTATCCCACTCAGGACAGATCCTAGTGTTAGAAAATGTTAGTTCCCTTGCTGAAGGTCAGTGCTTTTCTCTGGGCACTCTGGTTTCTTCCACCAGGAAAGAATCTTGACTGGGCGTAAAACACCATTACTCCACTCCACTCCACTCTTATTCAACAGATGCTGTTGCAAGTTTAACTTCAACTCAAAATTTGCTAACAGCTACTGTTATTCATCGGCTGTTGAATAATAATAAAATAGAAGTGATCTACAGTAAGAAGGATATAAAAGTAAAGACAATCTAAGCTGTTAGGTCAGTCAGGTACTGGTACATGAATTCCTAACAAACATCTCTAAATTCTCATCATCATCAGGGGAATCATTTCTAAACCAGAAACAAACTTCCTATCTATACTATATGTTTATATAACATCCTGTTTAGTTATACCCATAGGATTTACTAACCTTGTGATTTATATTTGTCATTTCCTGATCAATTGACAATCACGATTTTCTTTCATCCTAAATGTCAGCTTTTTATGATAAACTTTACTTCAGCAGACTAATTAAGGCTTACATTTTCCGTTTTCTATCAATTGAATTTCACAGTTTTTATTGTTGTTAATTGTCAACATTTTTACAATATTTATTCGAGATAGACATTGTCAGAGAATTTGCAATTTCAGCAATGTTATTCTCAGGAGATGTACATGTATATTGAGTTAGTATGTTGCTGGTATTTTGATTATTTTCAAATTGCGGACATTTAGAAAATCATTTAGTAACCATGGAAACAAATAACTATCTTCATGTTGTTAAAGTTGACACGCAACATGTTTGAAATTTGATTTTTGAAATAGAATTGATGTTCTGGCAGCATCATGATAAAATGAAGTTGTAGAATTAAAGATTTTTCTGAGATAGTATGAACTAGTGAGAAGATAGCATAATGCTTAAAACATCCTTCTCAAATTTCAAGAAAAACATAATGTCATTATATAGTCCAGAGTGTTATTTGTTGTTAGATAGATTTTGAAAACTGACTCATTGTTACTTGTATTTAAACTCAAAATCTCATGCTTTTCCAGTTTATATCAAATTTTCTTTGTACAGAAATGATTTTTAAAATAAGTTAAAACTTTTTTAGCTCACCTGAGCTGAAAGCTCAGATGAGCTATTGCTATCTATCTTCCTCCGTCATGCATCATGCATACACTTTTTACATTTCAATCTTCTTCTCCAAAACCACTTGGCCAAATTTAATGAAATTTGGTAACCATCATGCCTAGGTGAAGCCCTTTCAGATTTGCACAAATGGAAGAGTTATGTCTCCTTGGGGTCCCATAAGGGGGAAATACATGTAGTATAAAAACTTTTAACAATCTTCTTCTCTGAATGTACAAGTGATATACCTTAGTTATATCATTTATAACATCCTTAGGTCATGTAGTGTCAGATTTGCACAAATGGTAGCCTTGGGGCTCAAAATGGGGAAATGGTAAGGTAATGAGTGGGGAAATTGCAAAAAATTATGTATTTATTCTATATCTTAAAAACAATTAATTTTTTGTATAGGCATGTATATAAGAATATTGTAGGTATTGTAACAACAATCATTTTGATATATAGTGCAAGGTCATATGTTGAAAGGTCAAGGTCACAGCTGCAAAGGAAGACTTAAATTGCTAATTATCTTGAAAACTATTAACTTTTTGTATAGGCATGTATATTAGAATATTGTAGATATTGATATGACGATCATTTTGATATATGGTTCAAGGTCATATGTTCAAAGGTCAAGGTCACAGCTGCAAAAGAAGACTTAAATTGCTAATTATCTTGAAAACTATTAACTTTTTGTATATGCATGTATATTAAAATATTGTAGGTATTGCGACAATGATCATTTTGATATATGGTTCAAGGTCATATGTTCAAAGGTCAAGGTCACAGCTGCAAAAGAAGCCTTAAATTGCTAATTATCTTGAAAATTATAAACTTTTTGTATAGGCATGTATATTAGAATATTTTAGGTATTGACATGGCAATCATTTTGATATATGATTCAAGGTCATATGTTGAAAGGTCAAGTTAGTGAAAAAATACCCAACATATTCAAGTTTATTGGATTTTCTATAAAAATTCAGCAAAATTCACTTTTACAAACACAGTGACACAAAGAGTAATTTATTATGCTGTATACTGTGGAAATCTAACTAAAAGTATTGATTATAGATGGAAAAAAAAATAAATAAGAACCTGTATCAGCATTATAGATGTGAGGAATAAATCGTAAAAATAGCTTTATTTATTAATCAATCTTTGACATTAATTTAAAATGTGAGTACTTTACTGTAAAACATTTACAAGTATGTTGACTATATAACCTTGTCCAATACCTCACTTAATAACACATATTACAGATCATTGTGTTATTTACATGTACTTTATTATAAAATGGTATGATAACTGATAAAAAAATATTTTTCAAACTTGAGAATACCTGAAACAACAGTGACATTTAAAACATACATTAGCTAGAGTAAATTCTTAGTGAAGTCATATATATATTTCTGACTAGAAAAATCCATATGTTAATCCATTACTCTTCAAAATGCACTTTGAGAAATTGAACATGAAATAGCTGTCCTAAGTGAATTGCTTTACCTAATATCATTGATTTGAAATGGAAAACAATATAAAAGCATAAAGCTTAATGATATACCAATATCATGTATATGGTTTCACTGAATACATACTATAGCTAGTGTATGTATATATAAATATACTGTCAAATTGAACTTGTATTTGCTGCATTATTAAAAAGTTCTGTTATTTAAACATAACATTGCTGGTAGTCATTACTGTTGTTATATCTTATGATTGAAGTGGAGTTGATGCATCTTACATATAGAGGTTACAGGATTAACTTTGATGACACTTAAGTAATTATCAAATTTATGCAAAATTCTACTTGTCTACTTAAATTAACTCTTAGTCTGTCACCAGTATCACCACCATCACATCCATCATAGTTGTCGTCATCATCATCATTTTCATTGGTGCCATTGTCATTGTTTTCATCATTGGCCACAGTTAGCAGTCAAATCCATGACATCCTGTTTCGTACATTAAATTCTAATTACTGAACTATAGTACATAAATATGTATTACAAAACAAAATAAATATCTAGTTTAAGTTTATATGATTGTTTAATGTTATATAATCATGTATGATCATAACAATTATGATACATGTATGTAACAGATGGATGTGAAGTGGTCATTTCATAATTGTATACCACAGTAAAAATGAGCATTTTTTATTTGCTTGATTTAAAAAGTTGTAAAACCATTTGTTGATGACAGGTACCAGTGGTTTGAATTATTGTTTTTGACATTAGAAATTTTTTTGTACAAGATGATGATCATAACTTATGGTACATGATGCCATGATGATATGTTGATCTTAACTTAGAAAGATGAATACCTAGTAATGTGTTTTTACTCATTTCTCTCAAAAATATGACATACTGGTATATCTTTCATTCAAACTTAAAATTTTTAATTTACATTTAAGAAAAATCTCGAATTATTGGATGTTTTAAAGTGGTAATTAATGATTTTTTTTTCAAAATAAAGAACGGTAGGAAGAAAGAAAAAACAAAAATTTCATCTTCTCTGTGTGCACCAGTCATCACAGATTTAAAAAGGAAGACTTATCGAGAACAGGAAAACCTTAATTAAAACAGTTTTTTATAACCCTTGGTGCGAATTTTTAAGCTTGAGTACTTAAAACATAAGAGACCAATAAGAGTAAATATCAAATGTTAAAGTTGAAACAAGTTCTGAAATTTTCCTTTAAAAGTTTGTTAAATATACACCTATCTCCAAATATTAGTAGTAGAGTTAAAGCACTCTTATTGAAATTACAGACATTTTTCTCTGAGGCTTAAGATTTTCAAAAAATAAAAGAAATTTTCATGTTGTATTGTTCTTATTGTTAATACCAGTTAATTTTTATGTGCAATCTTTTTTTACTTGGTAAATTTTGCTGGTTGATTTAGAAACTTCATTTTTTGCTTTCAGAAATTTGTTTTCTCGGAAATCGTCCAAAGATGTGGCGACAGAAGCTGAAGAGACATCACAGCAGAATACCCTAGGATGGAAATTATTTGGAAGGGTCCCATTAAAACAAGTACCGACAAAAGATCCTCAGGTCATCTTGTCCGAATATCAAGCTAAGCAGCGAGAGAACAATACTGTGGAACAAAACAGATCTAAAAAAGACGTTGAAGTGATGTCTACCACAGCACTCATCTTAGAAAACAGACCTGGGTAAGTGTTATTGAAGCCATATTTTTCCTTTTTAACTTCATAAAAGAAAATTATATACTTGCATCAATAGTAATTGCCAAGAATTTTTTTAAATACATGTAAGTTAAAAAATCAAACCTGAACCTGACAAAAGGCTGATAGTATTTTAGTTGTGAAAATTTGTCTGCTGTCCATTAATAACATTTGAAACCCCTCAAAGAGGTGGCTACTTACCGGTATATACATCAATCTTGGAACTCTAACCTAGCTGTTTTAGCATTTAGTTATGTCTGTGAATAATTGCTGTGTAGTACTTGAACTAAAAAAAAAAGATTGAACTAAAAAAAAAAAAAGATTGTTGTTTGGTAACAAGTATACTTGTATCTGTACGCATATCTATGTTTGAAAATTATTGAGATGGCCTTACTGTAACAGTATATGTATTTACAGACAGATTTAAGAAGATAATTAAAAAGAAAGTTTGAAGTCAATCCAAAGTGAAATTTAAATTGAAATTCGACAGTCTCTAATATCCTAAAGTAGATTTTGGATAAAAAATAAGTTTTTGCTAACTAGCTTAACAACATTTGGGGATTATAAGTCTAAAAAACAATTGGCTAAGGGTTTACAAAAAAAAAAAAAAAAAAAAAAAAAAAAAAAAAAAAAAAAAAAAAAAAAAAAAATTAACCAAAAATTTTGGAAATTGTTAACAATCTTAGCTAACAACTTCTACATGTACCACCACTGTGGTGTCTTATGTTTTCCAGGGAGGTTATAATTGCCAGGCATTGAATAAGAATTAATTCTGCCATACAGTTAATGATAGTGGAAGAATGTTATGTCTTTATAAAACACAGACAATTAGATGATAAGATATAATACATACTGGATTATTGACTGGTAGTCTGTCTCTTATACTTATTGTATTTCACACACCACAATGTAATTTTGTGAGGCCATACCTATGCTTTTTTGTGTTTTATAGCAACTTTAGATCAGGTGGAAATTATACCAGAATAAAATGATATGATCAAATGAAATGAATAAATGAATAATAATAATAAAAAAAAAGTAGCGAGAGAGAGAGAGAGAGATTCCTTGTGTTTAAAAGCAAACAGCACTTAACTACAACAGTCCTGTATCCTAATATTTTATATGTACATGTTGGATATAAAATCTGTTTTGTGTTTTATTGCAAACTACATTACATTGATACAACAAAATACAATTATAGGCCTATAGCATTACACACCAGAATATTGCAGATATTTTGAATTTGGATAAAAAAGTAATATTATACATATTGTATTACCAAGGTTTTTTACCAGTATTAATTTGAGGCACAGATGTGAGCTTAACATAGAGAATTAGATGTATGGATTTGAAATGGCATGATGAATTTGTTGACAGAATACTGGTAGTATTGATTATAATTCTCCCAGGCTGTTATTCAATTTGTCAAGTGATATCAAGTAACCCTGAAAATCAGGCTGATAATTAAATATTCAACTTATTTTAGGTTTGTAGTAATCACATCACACACCATCTTTAATGTGTGATAAATTTTCCACTTATTTTGTTACAAATTGAGAAAATCTCTGCATCTAAATTCCTATAGAAACAGTTGTCTGCAGTTGCCATAGGTACTGTAGATTAAGTTTTTCTTTTCTTGAATATTCTCTTGAGTTTTTGATGTGATCAAGGCATGAATTTAAATTTAAATAAACAAACAAACAAACAAACAAATAAATAAATAAATAAATGAATGCTGAAGTACAATGGAAAAACTCACATTAAACATTCTGTAAATAGGTTTCTGTTTTCATTATAAAAACCTACACATGTCTATAGTAATCTGCTTTAGACATGTAATCACTGAATCTCTTATTTAACCAACTAATAGTCAACTCGTAGATACTGTCACAGACACAAATTGTCTAGATTACCTAATCAGAAACATGAAAAACAATATCTACAGTAATTAGTGTTAACTAGTAAGGTTGTCTGGTTTTAATCTTTCTTTTTCTTTTGCCTCCCACAGTCTGCTGACATAACACCCATAAGAACAAAAAATTAATAATACAAAATTCAGAAAGGGAAAACAAAGTTAAGAAAAAAATCCTTAATATGATCACTGTTTTGTAAAAAAAAGTATTACAGTAAGTTTTTACACCATTTCCAAAAATAAATAAAAAATAAAAATTAAAAAATAAAATCAGAAACAAAGTTCAGAAAAAATCCTCTCCAGTTTCAAATGAATTAAAACTTAAGTGTCCATCAACAATGTTGGTTAGCAAAAATGAAATTTGTTTACAGTAAAACGTTGATTTATTGCCACCTGTTTTATCATATGTTTGACAATAAATCAAGAAAGCTTATCAAGAAAAACATTAATGAAATAGATTCTGTAACTTTAAAAAACTATGTAGATAATTGAGGTGTGGAGGTTTTTTGAAGGGCATCATAACAAATTCATACTATATACATTGTAATTAAGGGTGTGTATACTAGAGTATTTTGTTTACAATAGTTGTATAAATTTTTTTTTTATACAAATTTTAGAAATTTACCAACAAAAGATCCCGAAGAGGCAGAAAGGCACAGACAACAGTATGAAGCTATGGTAGAGGCTGCAAAGAAGAAAGGTATTTTAGTTAAAACTTACAACTTATAATGGGACTGTAAAATGATAATCAAGACTCATTTCCTTTGCTAAAAAGTACGAAGCAATTTTGCACGTTTGCAGACAAACTAAAAATGTTATCCCCCTGGTATCTGCTTCACTGTCAGTCTTCAGTGTTAGACTTATAGGAAAACCTTTATAAATTGCTGTTATCAGAATTAAATTTTACCTTGAACTTGGTTTTAATTTGAAAAAAATTTAAATATGTGGTATTAAAGTTTGTTCTGTTCTAAGAAGCGGATTCTTTTGTAGTCTTATTCTCTTGAATAAATAATTAACATAAAAGTGCATTGATTGTAAAACTTTTTAAATCACATTTTCTCTTATAAAGCATATTGTCCTAATTTTAGAGACAACAATACATTGTGTTTTAGTATTAACTTATTGTTAACATATTTATTTAGAACAAAAAGAACTTAAATTGAAAAAGAAGCAACAACAACAGCAGAGAAAACAAGAAGATCAGCGACTAGCCGCTGCTAGAACATGGAATCAAGAAATCCTTCCTAACTGGGACGCAATGTATGTTTACAATGTTATAAACTTTATTTATTATTTATGCACAATTATATTTTTCCCTTTGGGCAAGTGCTAGCTACAATACATCATCACAGAAGTACAGAAGGAAACAGCCTTCGTCTTTTTTTTTTCTCATGAATTCATGAATCCCTCCCCCCTCTCCCCCCCTCCAAGAAAGAGAACTATGTTTTGGGATAAAAATTTTTTGTACTATTCATGATGTAATGTTTATTTGGTATATATTACTATATTATATTTTATTTCACAATCAAAGTTTTGTGATTTTATGCATGAAGTATAGTTGTGTAATGGTTTTTTATTCCCCAGTTAAGATTTTTTCACATATCAAGGTGGTCAGTTCTTGGATGGTGGGGGAACAAGGGTACTTGGAGAAAACCAGAAGCCTTTTGCAAGGTAACTGATAAACGTTCTCAAACTAGAATCTGTCTAAGTGGGATTTAGACCTAGACAGTGATAGTCAATTTGATCTGTATGTGTATCCTTTAGACCATTCGGCTGCTGAGGTCCTTTTGATTGCATGATTTTACATGCAAGACAATACTACAATGAAAATACATAAAAAAGAAAAATAAATAGAGCAAATTTTACTTCATTACAAAAACATTGGCTGAATATATAGTTGTGAATAGTGCAAGAGCAAAACTTATTGAAAATAAGGTTCAAGTTCTGTAATGTCATGCCATGTATTATAGGAAAAGCAGCAAGAAAGCAAGGGAGCTATGGTGGCTTGGTATACCCACAAGTATTAGAGGGAAAGTTTGGAAAATGGCAATCGGAAATGATCTCAATGTTACTCCAGGTAATATCAAGTAGATTATATCGGTTTAAATTACCATTTAGTCTGTAACTACTAGTATAACCTTGTGTTCAGCATAAATTTGTGATTTTCTCGGTATATTAAAAAAGCTTATCCTACAGTGTTTAAAAACAGTTGTTGTCTCATTTCATTTTGTAGGGAAAATTATCATAGCCAGAACAAAATCAATATTTTTAGATGGTCAAGAAACTGAATAGGTATTGAATAAGATAAAGAAAAACATATTAAACTAAATGTTTGTTCTCATGACATAAGATGCTTACATATCATAGTGCATCAGCACATTTAATTTTTTTCTGCTTATTATCAGACTTAAGATGTAAATGTTTTTGAATTTTTGATAATAAATTTTTTTCAGAGCTTTATGAAATTTGTGTAAGCAGAGCAGAAGATAGAATAAAAGTTACAAGTGAATCCTCAGATCCCTACGGTACATCAGAAAGTAAGTTAATATTATAAGACCAGTAAGGTTATTATATCATTACAATTTTCTACAGTGTATACACAAGGCTAGCCCTGGAATCTTTTTTGGTTTCGCAAACCCATCTTCTGCAACAATATACATGTCGCCAGTCTGAAAATCCTTTTCGCCAATATGAGAAAGTTAATCTTACTAGCCGTTGTATATAATTGGTTGGCACAGTCAGTAGAACATGTTTGTGTGGGATATATCTATGCTGCCAGAAGTGTTCAATCTAGAATTGAAGGAAGTGGGACATGATTTCTAAATAGGGGTCCAATCGGGCGTATAGGTAGCATTTCAACCAGAATGCAAATTTCCTAGATCTGTACATCCCTGTAGTGTTTGCAATTCTAGTATAGAATTACATTTTTATGTAGGCACTTTTTCCTTTGATAACCAATAAACAGATTGCATAGCACAAATTACAGATTTTTTTTCTGCCTTGTACAAAGTTTGAACTTTCTGTTCAAAAGTAGTTTGCAAGTCAGTGTCAACAAACAATTTTTATGATCTAGATGATTAGGTGTCGTATAAGTGTTGAAGTACGATAGTAAGTGCATGATCCAGAGGTAAAACTTTTTATCTTGCCGGTCCAAATGCAAAATTTACATATCATAAAACCAGTTTCGTTATCAAATGACAATCAGCAAGACTTAAAAAAACGATCATCATTCAAACAGATATGTTTCACATCAGATTAGGAGTCGGATGGTTTTGTATAATTTTTCACAGGATTATGTGTTTCAAAATATGAAGAGATGGTTTCTTCATCAGACGTTTTTTGTTTTGGGTTTTGAATTGAAAAATATTTATAATAAAATGCGCTTCATGTTCCCGTGAATCAAGTAAATAAAATAATTCATTGACTGGTCATAAGAAATAGCTCTGGAAGAGCAAATTTGTTGGCGTTTAAATGCAGATTTATTAGGGAGGTTCCGAAACTTTCGTAAACACCAACCAAGTTTTAGCATACTCAAAACAAAAACCGATTATCCACAATTAATTGAGGAGGCTAATTTTATCCAATTAGTGTGTTTATTCATTTGTCAACTTCCTATAGTGTTCAAAGGACGCGGTTCAGTGATCACTGTGATCGACGATGTAAACAATAATACAGAAATGAGGTGCGTTCAGCCGTGAAATACACAACAGTTTGACACAGAAAAGTTACTAATTAACATTCGCCAACTACATTTTATTTTCGCCAATTTTATTTTGAATTCGCCAGACACTTTCGCCAATTTTAATTTCGTTTCGCCAGATTCAAATATTTTTTGCAATTGGCGCCACTGGCAATCGACAGCGCGAGCCCTGTATACAGTTAAATATGATAGGTGTCATGAAATATTACTATGCCATAAAACACAAAAATTCAGTAAATAAGATTGAAAATTTTGAAAGAAAATTTTTTAAAATTTCAAATATTTATTATTCATTATGGAAATGATTTTCATCTCTAAATGGATTTATTCATTTGCAAATAAAGTAGTTTGTGTGTCTTAAAATAAACTGGAAAGTTAAAAATAGATGAAGAAGTAATGTGACTGATCATGTGACCACAATTTATTTTCAGCTTCCTCTGAACCTCCGTCCAGTAAAGAATCTAGTGTAGAACTTATAAAACTTGATGTATCACGAACATTCCCACAGTTATGTATATTTCAAAAGGTATGTCTCTTATAAGGTTCTTTTTGTTAAACATGTTTATCCTTTTTAAAACTAAATTTTAAGAAATTAAAATGTTTTAATAGATATTGAGATCAGATCCATGGAAGGTTATTGAGTCCAAAGATACAGGTGGTTAAAGTTTTAAGCTTTTACAAAGCTACACAGTTTGTTTTTAAATAAAACATTATATTACATGTTTTTCATATTGTCTGTCCTGATGCCATAAAGATGGATTGATAATGGTGGAAATATTGGGGGTTAACCTTAAAATGGGACTTAACATAAGTCCTTTCAATTAGAGCCTGCTGACTAATCAACAGTGCCATCTATCAAGCTTATCTCTCACATTTGTAATTGACTAGTATCTCAAGTCTCATTGTCTTAGTCCATTTCTGTTGCTGAAACCAGGATTTACATAAGTAGAATATAATAATATAATATAAAGTTGTTAATTAGTCTCAACAGATTTTCATGAGTATTCTTTCAAATACAAGGGGTCTTAGTGGCCAAGTGGACTAAAATCATGGATCACAATGCTTTTCACCATATAGGTTGGAATCCCACTCAGTATAGATCCTAGTGTGATAATGCTTGTTAGGTCTTGCCAAATTTTTTTTATTTGGAGGGGGGGCACTCCTGTTTCCTCCACTATTTCACCAAAGAACAAATCCAGTCTGAGAAAGTTTTTCAGTTTGATTGCTGAAGATGGGTGGTTTTCTCTGGGTTATCTGGTTTTCTACACTATCCCTGAACTGACTGGCTGGATATAGGTGAAAGAATTTTGATTGCAGATTAAAATTCCATTTATCCACCATATCACTTTTGACTATGATAGCTTGAATGCAATGTCAAATTATTATTGTTCATTATTTTACCTTGATTCTGTATACTTTGACATTACAGGGTGGACCATATCATGATTTATTACACAGTCTTCTAGGTGCTTATGCCTGTTATAGGCCAGATATTGGTTATGTAAGTATGCATGATGTGCTTGTTACATTGAAAACTAGAAGACATTTTATCTGAGCAACTCATTTTTCTTCAATTTTTAGAGCTTTCTTTTAAATTTCTGTTTTGCTATTTTCATCACAGTCATTTGTCATATGGCCTGTATGTTATGTATTATAGTTAACTTCAGTCACACAGTAGTAAATGTTCTTTCTATTGGCCACAAACTTTCTCTTTTTCAAACTTTAAAGACTTGTCATTATAATCCTGTGAGATCAGGGCCTCAGTTTTGTGTCACATCTATAACAAGCTTTGTATAGCCCTAAGGTGGTGAGAGGTATGAAATCATTCATTTCTTTGATGTAAACAAAAAACTAATTTATTTAATTCTTGAACTATCATAGCTCTAGAATGATTCAGTAATGATAATACAGTTGACTCTCGTTAATTCGAAATTGAGGGGGTCAGGTGAAAGATTTCGATTTATCCGAATCAACCGTTTTGATCACTGACAATGAGAAGGGGAGATTACTCTAATAGTAAAGCACTCCTCTATTGACGCCACATGTATGCTGTTATGTATTAAAGTATATCGCTTACAATTAACATTGAAAATTTATGATTAAGCTTGAATTCAACATGAAAAAATTAAAACAATTTTAAATTTTTTTATGTTAATGTAAAGCTCAACAAAGTTTTTTGAACAATAAAATAAGTAAATTGGAAACTTCACCAGAAGCTACAAGGTTCCATTGAAATTTCCTGTTAAACACTGACTATCATCGAGCGAGGCTCAGTTAAAGTTTCCTTTATTAATAATCATAACTTCTTCATCTGTAATGCTTAGTGTCATTATTAAAATCGCGGCTAGGCATGTCACACAGTTCAGAATGATGTATACCATTTACCTTGACAAATCAATTAAGTTAATTGTGGCTATTAGGGTGGGGTATTCTTTTGATCAATGACTGTACAATTTTTAAATTTTACACCAATGAAATTTTTCCTTTTACTGACAGACAGTTTACTATGACCTGACCGGAAGAGAAAATAGTGACAAAGCATGGGATACAGACTTTCTTTTTTCATGTGTATTTCTGTCGGAAATTAATCTTTCAAGTTAACTGTCACTCTGTTACTGAACACTTCTTAAACAAGAGACGGATTAATTATTTCAGTAATTAATAAACCTTTTTTAAAATAAAATATTTTTGTGTTCATGTATTTTCTTATTTTGCTGCTTGCTATCAACTTGATGTATAAACAAATTCAAACTACGATAAACAAGGAAAGTATATTTTGATTTAAACGTTGGAATTGTCATTATACTTTGTAATCGGGACTGAAAATTCACTTTGATTTAAGCAAAATTTCGAATTTCATTATTTCGATTTAAACACACAAATTTGTATAGAAATACATAGCGATCTGACGGGACTGTGTGTATCATTTGAATTAAGCGAAATTTCAATTCAACCGATTTCGAATTAATGAGATTTGACTGTAATTGTACATGCTAGAGTTATGAATTATTTTTGTTACCCAGTTACCATAATCTGAATGCAACTGGTATTTAAATAGTTATTTGTCATTATGCTTTGTTATATTGTGTATTTAATTTTACAATTTTTGGTTGTCTATTTTCAGGTCCAAGGGATGTCTTTCATTGCCGCAGTACTCCTGTTAAACATGGATGTTGCTGATGCCTTCATTTGTTTTGCTAATTTACTAAACCGCCCATGTCAAGTCGCCTTTTTTAGAATAGATGAATTTTTGGTATGTAAATTATAAAACAATAGACCTCTAGAATGCAAGTTTTGTGTGAGAAATGCTGCATTTTAAAAACTTCAACTTAAACCTTTGAGATGTTCATGGCTTCCAAAGATAACCACATTGCTGCCATATCTTCCACTTTTCAGACAAGACACTTAATTCATCCTTGCTTTTGGAGTGCTAATGACTAAGACATTTTTGCATTAAATTTTATTTGTCTAACAAAAGCATTGGCATAAATGCAAATCATGGGCATTATGATGGTTGTTATGGAACATTTGATGTGACTCTGTGGTATGATTTGTTGTATTCAGAGTTTCATTAAATTTTTAGATTCTATACTTTTTGATCAAGATAGTTGGAGAGACAGGGCAACAATACAAAAAAGCAAGTAATTCTTGTTTTTCTGCAATTATTTTATGATATCATGTTTTTGAGTCTCAAATCCTAGAATATTTACCTATTTATTGAGGGGATCTTTAAAATGTTTCAGTATTTTAAAAACTTTCTCTTACATTTTTCATATTTTTATTTTTTTCAGTATTTTAAAAACTTTCTCTTACATTTTTCATATTTTTATTTATTTTTTATATTTACCTATTTATTGAGGGGATCTTTAAAATGTTTCAGTATTTTAAAAACTTTCTCTTACATTTTTCATTTTATATATATGTATAGTAAGTAAATTGAAATGAACTTGTTATTAAAAAGTAAATGTGTCTTTGTCACCATTACTTGTTGTCATAAATTTGGAACTCAGTTTTCACAGAAACATATCTTTTTGAAGATACCTTTAGTATCACAATGTATGGAGATGATAAGTAGAAATAAAATAAATGGCTTTTTATTTCTTTCAGATTAAGTCTTACTTTCAAACATATGAAGATTTATTCCAAGAAAATATGCCAGTGTTGTTCAGTTATTTCCAGAAACAAAAAGTCAACCCTGAGTTATATCTCATGGATTGGTAAGTATATTATATCTGCACTGTCATGATACTATATCTCATGGATTGGTTAGTATATGATATCTTTACTGTCATGATACTATATCTCATGGATTGGTAAGTACATGATATCTGTACTGTCATGATACTATATCTCATGGATTGGTAAGTACATGATATCTATACTGTCGTGATACTATATCTCTTGGATTGGTGAATGTATTATTTTTGTACTGTCATGATACTGCATACACAAACCATTTAGGGTCTATGACAATTTAGTTCTTGCAGATAATTTAAGAAACTTTTAAATTGCTGAACTACATCACAGGTTTGTATGGCGGAGAAAAAACCTTGATGCCCTTTACTGTAAGCATACTGGAAACATATGCCTTTTACAATCTACCACACATGTTTATCCTTGTCAGGGGACTTGTGATATTGATTTGCCTCATGCCCATTGTCTTTAGTGTAATCCAAACACAATAAAAAAAACCCTCAGATTTGACTTTCTAGTGCCTGTGAAACTGATAATATTCTTGTCACAGGACCTGCCATCTTGTTTTGTTGCATTTGGTGCTAGTGTACTTATAATGAATATCTTCAAGTACAAAAGCAGATATATGCTTGCAAAATCAAATGCACAACAGTAACTTTTGTTTACTGGTAAGTTAATGTATAAGATAAGATAAATGATATTACATTTAAATTTAACATATGAAAATGAGAAAATTGCTGACACTTTCTAAATCAATAACAAAGGTAGTTGTTCTTTTTGTTTCGAGATTGTTTGTAGTTAGAATTTCACATGTTGTTTGTTTCTTTCACTTGTAACTGGAAAATTTGTATGTGAATATATTGGTAATAAATCTTTATTTTTCTTTACAGGATATTAAGTATTTTCAGTAAATCCTTACCACTTGATATTGCTTGCCGAGTTTGGGATGTGTTTTGTCGAGATGGAGATGAATTTCTTTTCCGTACAGCACTAGGTAAAATGTTTAGAATGTTAATAAAATAGAATGCATTGTGTTTCTGGAAGTAAACAATTATTTTTCAAATAGGGACCTTTCATATACTTGTACTGGTAAATTAAAATCTAGTTAAAGAGAGAGAGAGAGAGAGAGAGAGAGAGTTATGATGTTTTAAATTCAACTCAGGATTCCTGCACATATATTTAAGCATTCAGTTCTTGGATGGCAGAGGAAACCATAGTATCAGCAGTAAAACAATAACCTAGCAAAATGTCAAACTTTCTTACACAAAGATTCATCCTGAGGTGGTGGGTGGTTAGAGGGGCTGTGATCTGTGAGTTGTCACTTTCAACCTCTAGGTCCTATTATGTATTAGGAAAAATCATTCTTAACACCAGAATAAACACATGTAGTAAGGAATGCAGTATATCTGTAGTTCATTTATTTTTTGTTGCTAGGTTAATTTGTATGATTTCAATTTCATTGTAATGAAGTATTTTATTCTACCTAATTTCTTTGCATATTTATATATGACTGCAGACTTAGCCTAGTGATATCAATGGCTTTCAAAGTCCTGGGTAGTTGATTCAATACTTGGTTGTGACAGTTTCCAAACTAGAGCTATACATATATATGAGTGTTTAATAAGATGTTTTTTGAATGTACATTATCCCTTTACATGGTAACAAAAAATTCATTAATTGACATAATACATGTACATCTAATCTGTTTTCAGGTCTGTTAAAGTTATTTGAAGATGTTTTATTAAATTTAGACTTTATTCATTTGTGCCAGTTTTTAACAAAATTACCAGATGACTTGACAGGAGATTTACTGTTTAAATCTATAGAGTGTATTCACATGAATATAGACAAGAAAAAGTTCACACAGATATTAGCAGCCAACAAAGAAATGAAAGATACCAGTAGTTAAAAACTTCTATTTCTGTGGATATTGACTGCCAACAAAGAGAGAGAAAAAAAGCACTGGCAGTAGCTAAACCTAAATTGTTAATACAAAATTTTGCAGTTATTTACATGTCTGAAGTATGTGTCTGCTTTATAAAACCCAAGTATTATATCCTTCTATTATAGTGTTCATATATACCTGGAAGTTTGTATACCTATCACAGACTATTATTGATCAAAGGGAAGTAATTCTATTTCCAAATTCTTGTAATGTGTACTTTCTTTTAATTATAAGTCTTTCTAGGAAAATTTCATTATTTAAAAAAAGTCATTTTTTATGCCTAAATAATGTTTTTGAATATTTTTTTTAATTCATGACTAATATTTGATGATAGCACGTGGTATAAATGAAACTATGTGATGAAAAAAATTGACCAGAAGCCATGTCAAAGACCACTGTACTTAAAACAAACGAGGCTAATACTTGGGTTTTATTAGCTGATGAAAATTGATATATGAACATTGTGAAGGAATAAATATGGTGAATAAAAAGTAGAAATATGGAGATGTTGCTATAGAAAAATGAAAATATACTAATAGAATTGCTGGAAATATAAAGTGTGTTTCGTTTTGTCTAGTCGTTTGGTGGTGTCATGTTTGATAAATGACATGACCTTAATGTTGAAGTTTGTTCTACATTGATATACACTTCATCTTAAATAATTAACTACCAGAGAATTTTTTCTAGTTCATTCTTACCAATTCCTTTTACCTTCCATACAGTTACACCTTTATATTATGCGTTGTGAATAACAGTACAACGACATTTATGATTTAGGATAGGAATGAAAAATATTTTTCTAAGAAATTTTTTATGAAAAAGAAAAAGACTTAAAATCATGTTGCATTTAAATCACTATTTTTTAGTATCTTATTAATCGTTAGCAGGAATTTGGATGTATTCATTTGCCAGTGTGATGTTTTTGGATTTACTCTTAGAAAAATATTGTTTTGGATTATTTTGCTGGTGATTTTTTCATTCATTTTCATTCCTTTATTTATTTTTATTTATTTAAAAAAAAAAAAACTATATCAGCTTAAATATTAATAGCTAAAGTGTATCAAAATGTTACTGGTCTCTTATCTGAGACAACATTGCTTGAACTAGTAAAAATCTCAGCTGTAACATGTTGTTCAGTTACTATGGTTACCATTGGTCTTGGGTCCCACATCACAAGTTCTTGTCTGTCTTTGAAATAGTCAAATCCCTAAAGTTACATGTAATTCAATCACTTTTGTAACCATTAGTCTTGGGTCCCAGACCCCAAGTTTTTGTCTGTGGAGCTGTCAAATTCCTGCTATTATATGTGACCAGATCACTGTTGTAGAAGACACTTCATTTATTTAATTTAAATGTCAAATATCTGTAACTTACACTTGCTTGGCAATGAGTTTTAAATGTATTCCTTCAAAGTATGTTCTTTTATAATGCTTCTTCTAAAAAGTCTAAATTAGGCCCTGTAATTGCATTCTACACCAATTTAGTAACATCACTTTTATTTTTTGTGCTATTTGTATTAAATTTCAGAAAATTGATGAATGATAAAATGCTTAAAATGCACTAACAACTTTTATGTGTCTATCATATAGATTTGGATGATAGGTTATGAAATTGGTAACACATATTTTAAATTGGATAATTTTCACTTCAGTGTTTTTTCGCAGAAACTGCAATTTCTCATTGTACTTTGGCATGTGAAAGTTGGTGCATGTGCATCTTAATAATATTTGGTGAGATTTCCTCTTTGTACACTTTGAACCTATTAAGTTTAAAAATTGTTTTTCACAGAAATGGTCAATATGAATCTGTTTAGCAGTTTTAAGTATTGAAGGGTGCAAAGAAACTCTCTTGATATTAAATTTAACTATTCACATTATTTTTAATCTCTGTGTCTTAATACTTTTGGCTTGTGAAAATGAAAATTAACTGACAATTTGCCTGATTGACAATTAGCAGTATATATTTATGTGGTTACTTGCACTTTAGAGGTTGAAATGAGATCCTTTAACTTATTTATTTAACAAGAAGTTTTATGTTGTTAGGAGTTTATTTGATACAGTAGTGTGTGTGTGTTTATTGTCAATTTTATTGCATGCAATATGATTATTACTTTTTGAGATTATTATTCTAGATGTAGAACCAGTATATTCAGGGACCATACTCTGATGAACAAAGTTATTATTAAAAAATGTGTTCATTTAGCAAACCTCAGCTAGTTAAAGCCTCCTTATAAAGTTGATAACAAAACTAATTGAGTTGAAGTATGCTTAATGAAGTAATTGTTTTAGTAATATTAATTTTCTTGATTGATTTGTGATAACGAACTTCAAGCTTTTAATTTCATGCGGGCATTAAACTCAGTCCTGTTCATTAGCAAAGAGCACTTGCAGGTACACTTTTAAATGGCTAGAATTGGTCATGTTTATTCCTATTAACTAGAATAAAAAAGTGATTTTACTTTGGAGAATTATTGACAAAGATAAACATAACTTACTAAACACAAATACTTAAATTGAGAAAAGAAAGAAATAACTATACAGACTTATTTAAATGTTTTAGTTTGTGTAATTTTACTTCTTATACAGTGAACCAGTCTATTTTAAACTAATTAATATAGCATACATGACTTAATTCAGTCATCCAAGAACATGTACATGCAAACATTCTTCCCTAAGAAGCAGGTCACTGAGTTTCTTTTACATGAAATATCTATGCTGTTGACTTTTACACCCTTGTAGGCATATTGGTAGTCAAAATATCAATATAATGAGACCATTCCATTGTCAGTATAGGGACAGAAGAGTTAACAATGGTAAATTGAAAAAGCTTGAAAATTACACTGGTTCCATGCCAAAGACCACCAGGGTCCTGCATTTACCAGTACAACCTTCCTGCTACTGTTGTCTGCACATTGGCAATTTATTAAAAGATAGAATTTACCAGTTGAAATATTTATTGGTCTTAGATCAGTGTATTTAAGTTATGGACCAGTAAATTTTTAAAGTTACAGGTTTATGAGGACCAGGAAAGTCAAATTGAAATTTTCAAGCCTTGTCAATGAGAAGAAAAGATTTTACAATAATGTGATTAATGTACATAGTATATTTTATGTGATATGTACAGTTTATACAATGTCCATTGTACAGTTTATTTTGTATACTTAAGAATTTCATGTAATGTTTTTATGGCTCTCATACTCTATATTTCACATTTTCTCTTATCTCTCTTTGTAAAAAATGTAATCCTTTTTCTATCAGTCATCAAAACTTGATTATTTTTATACACTTTGATACCTGCTAATGTTTGAACAGAACTATTATATCTTATGATAATAGAAATTATTTCATAGATTTCCACAAAATCCTTAGTAAGTTCATTTGTTTCAGGAAATACCTAGATAAAATGGTTTAATATCCTAAGAAATTAGTACTTCTTTACAAGCACGTGAACCCATTAAGTCCTACATAAATTATCTTTTCTTTACATATGTTTGTCATTGTATGTCATTGGCTTAATCATAAATTTTATCAGATTTAAAGATAGTTCTGGCTGTGTCAAACTATTTTACACAATACATGTGTTTCATATTACAGATTGAAAATTTGGCAAGAATTTGTAATTGAAATACTGTCATACATTGTGATACATTGTATATACTGTTTACATTTGGAACAGAGTGCTGTGTCTGTCACAGCAAGATTTTAAGGAACAGCTTTCAAATTAAACAAACAAAAAATAATAATTAAATTTTGTTTATAGACTAGTTATGTCAAATTATGAGAGTAAATATTTTAATTTTCTATTCATTATCAAAATTTCAATAAAATTAGACACCTACATGTAATTTTTTCTTGTATAACAAAAACGACAAAATCTGATCGATTGGGCTTAGCAATGTTTATGCTATGCTTTAAGTTAAATTTTCAGATTCTTGTTGAAGGGATAGAAGTCATAGGATTTTGGTTACCAATGTACCATGTGATATGCCATAACATTTGTATACAGCTATTGTTTCCAATAGATAGGAATTATGTTTTTGTCACTAATTCCAGTGGTAATTTTGGTATGCTCAAAATTATGACATTCCGTATCATTCCATACAAATCTAATGTATATCATTTGGTATGTTTTTAAATTTCTTTCGAAGTAATTCTTGTTTCTTTGAAATTTCTGGTTAGGATGATAATTGGTTAGTAATAAAGAGGAACAATTAGTTTCTTTTAGAATGAAAATTTGACATAAACAAATAAGATCTGTTACCAATATATCTAATGTTTATTTTATTTTATTGTGCTGGACACAATCTTGTGTAACTTTTTTGTAAAATATTGCTTTTTCAATTACTTTTTTGTAAAATATTGCTTTTTCAATTGCATATAGTTTATTTTTCTGCTTA
This sequence comes from Tegillarca granosa, assembly GCA_029721355.1. Taxonomy (NCBI): domain Eukaryota; kingdom Metazoa; phylum Mollusca; class Bivalvia; order Arcoida; family Arcidae; genus Tegillarca; species Tegillarca granosa. The sequence continues at coordinate 11,388,961 of CM056605.1, read as the reverse complement.
AACTTCTCGACAAATTATCACAGTTTCTAAATATCCTAGGGTTGACCAAAACATATACCAACAAAATCCAGTATTTATAGAAACTCTCTTGTTGGTCTGTTTCATATGTACCAGTAGTTTATTTTAAAACATTGCACATTATCTATCTGTAAGAGCCAAAACCATTTATTTATATTTACGGTCATCTGAAAAGCCACAATATGCTTAATACTTTGAATATTACTATTTCAAAGCTGTGACATTTAATTCATGATAGTGTCAAAGTTTTGTTTTTTCTTTTTTTTTTCTTTTTTTTTTGTAACTTGAACAGCTTAAAATATAATTAGTTACAAATGAAAAAAAACCTTGTAGAACAACTTTTGATATATATCTCCTATGAGGTTTGAATGTAGTTGAAATGATTTTGAAAGGGTCATCGGGACTGCTGAAGTAAATAAAATATTGAAATAATGTATCCTGATGCAGTTTAATAAATTTATATTTACATTACTGTCAATTACCATATGAATTATATGATATTAATCAGAACTTTATTCATGTCTAAGAATTATTTCCAGTAAAAAATTTTATTCCTGAACAGTACATTGACACCCCCCCCCCCCCCCCCCAATGGTAATTATTGGTTCCACAGAAATTAGCCTTTACATTCTTTCACATCATATGTTGCTTCTTGTTATAGTCAGAATTCCTCTAAGACAATAACTGTACATAAATCTTCTATACATTTTGTAAATGAGTAAAGTTCAATGACTTCTATAACTCTATGTATATTTATTTTGTACAACATTAAATGTTCTTTATTTTTGTTTTACAGAGTGCAATTAAGACATATTGGACAACATTTCTATTTAGACAGCCGACAGTGATATGGAATACAAAATATTGTTTTTAGTGCTGTTTTAGTTTTTAAGTTTGTTATATACATTTTTAATTAGTGCATGCACAAATTGATTTAACAGATAGAAATATTTGTAGATTATAAAGTGTACCATTTACTGATTACTTTCTCATACTATTTCATCAAAATCTCAAAAATTAAAACTTTGTTTACTAAATGGCTGCTTTCTTACACACTCTTTAATTAGCACTTTTTATCACACACACACACACACACACACACACACACACACACACACATATAGGTATGTATATATGTATGTATGCTTTAGAAATAAAAAACACATTGTCCTGAATTTTGGAATCAAAATTAAATTCAATGGCCTTGTATGCACTTTGAGCTTTAAATGTATTTTTTAAAACTCTAAATGAATTTCTATCTGTAGTAATTTGTCAAAGATTTTGCTTTGATTTTGTAACAAAATACTTTTGACATTTGTAATTTGAACCAACTTAGATCTACTTTGAAATAAAATATAAAAAACAAATAATTATATGTGTTTGGATATATTGATGTTTTCATGTTTTATGTGATAATTTATTGACAAGCTACTATTGCAGAATCGATGACTTTTGGGGGAAGGATTTTTGTCTTTTTCTGCTTTTTAGGGATTGGATCTTTTTATGTCTTTTTTTGGTAACATCCATTTACTTCACTTTTTAATTCATTCCCACCATTGTGTAATGTGTGTGATTTCTGTCATATATTTTTTATATTACATAAAGAAACACACAATTATAAACCAAATTATTGTTTTATGTAAATTTTCCCAAATTTGTGTTATAATTTATTAAAAATTAAAATATTACAGGAAATTTAATCAGAGATGCCACACTGGCAAAAAAATTAACATGAAAGATGTTTCTGTATGGTGTCATTTTTTTCTAAATATAAATGGTTGATGAAACTTAAATAGATACTTAACTTTTGTATCAAAACCAAAATCGAAATTTTGCATTAAAGAATAAGTATGGGAGAACAAATAAAATAGGCAGCACATCTTTAATCCCACCACTACGTAACACATATATATAAGTTTTAATTGATTACTTTAAAAAAGAAAAACAAACATAAGATAGCCATCCAACTCGATTAACTGAACTATTTTATTAAGGGGTTTAAGATGTAGATCATCTTCTATAACAAATACTATTTATTTTTTCTCTGGCCCCGGTTTAACAACCATTCCTTAACTAAGATTTTCCTTAACTTAAATTTTGCAAATTTCAGAAATCTCTTTCTGAATTACAAATAAACATTTGTGATAAAACTAAAGACAGATGTTACAAGCTTGAAGTGATTTTCAAAATGACACCTTAAATTTCTAAATATCTCATCAATTAACAAAATTATTGAGTTTTCAAATTTGCCAGATTTAAGCTAAGGAAAATCTTAGTTAAGGAATGATTGTGAAACCGGGGCCAGATCTTTAAAATTGATAGTAATTTTATCTCATAACTGTGAACAATGTTGATTGTTATATACTAGTATGCTATCATTTTGAATGTTTTAAAAACCTTAGTTATGTATTAGATGTTGTTGATACAATTCTGTCTGTAAAATGAGGTTTTTATAGATCTCATGTAACTGTTTACAACTTTTTCAATGCAATTTTGCAACAAGTCATCAATAAAGATTTTTAAATTTAATAATTGTAGTCACTTATTATTATCAGTGGATATGTAAAAATGACATTTTGTTGATAATAAAATGTAAATAAAAAAATATGATTACTGGGAATAATAAATCGGGCAACGGGCTGTATTCCTGCCTTTTCTAGGGATATATCTTAAGAAGATTGGGTATTAGGTATTACATCAACTGTTTTCAGTCATTGATTGTAAAAACTTCTCTTTATGAAGTATGGAGGAATGCTTGCTTGATTGATTGATTTATTGGGGTTTTACATCCCAGTCAAGATTTTTACATCCCAGTCAAGAATATTTCACTTATATTGAGAACTCACGAGCTATAGGTAAAGTGGCAGAAATTTTGACCTTTGCAGTGCACTAAGGACAATGTGCAGGGAGGGTTCTTTAAGCATGCCATGCTTGCCTTGACACACATCAGTTTAAAGGTGTCCTTCAAAGGACCCTATGACTTTCATTTCTTAATGTTGAGTGGTCTTGGTAAGACCTGGCCAGGGTTCGAAACCTGACCAACATATGAAGTGAGACCTCCGTCAACTGAGCTACTGTAGTGGTGAAGTATGGAAGAAATTGTGTCATTATTTTTACCTGAACATGAGCATCTTATATTAAAGTTTTTTTTAATGATTTGTATTATTTTTTTTTTATAGACTAGACCTGCTTTTCTGTTCTTCTGACTGCTGTCCTTGTCAAAAACATCCCAAAACAATGTTATGTGGTAAGTTAGTTTGTATAAGCTTTTCGCCTTTGTTTTGCTAGCAGATAACCAATAGTGGAACGCTATCATACCAACCATAACATCGAATCATCAGTTCAAGCCAGTTAAGTCCTACACAAAATTCTTAAATTTTCAAACATGACCTGATACAGAACCTTGGTAAGAAGTTTGTGTTTTTCTATGTTTCAGTAGTATAAATCAAATATACAAACCTCCCTTTCTATGGGGTTTCCATCCACTACAAATATACAAACTTCCCTTTCTGTGGGGTTTCCACCCACTACAAATATACAAACCTCCCTTTCTATGGGGTTTCCATCCACTACAAATATACAAACTTTCCTTTCTATGGGGTTTCCACCCACTACAAATATACAAACCTCCCTTTCTATGGGGTTTCCACCCACTACAAATATACAAACCTCCCTTTCTATGGGGTTTCCACCCACTACAAATATACAAACCTTCCTTTCTATGGGGTTTCCACCCACTACAAATATGCAAACCTCCCTTTCTATGGGGTTTCCACCCACTACAAATATGCAAACCTCCCTTTCTATGGGGTTTCCACCCACTACAAATATGCAAACCTTCCTTTCTATCAGGATTTTCACCCACTACAAATATACTAACTTCCCTTTCTATGGGGTTTCCACCCACTACAAATATACAAACTTCCCTTTCTATGGGGTTTCCACCCACTTCAAATATACAAATCTTCCTTTCTATGGGGTTTCCACCCACTACAAATATGCAAACCTCCCTTTCTATGGGGTTTCCACCCACTACAAATATGCAAACCTCCCTTTCTATGGGGTTTCCACCCACTACAAATATACAAACCTCCCTTTCTATGGGGTTTCTACCCACTACAAATATACAAACCTTCCTTTCTATGGGGTTTCCACCCACTACAAATATACAAACCTCCCTTTCTATGGGGTTTCCACCCACTACAAATATGCAAACCTCCCTTTCTATGGGGTTTCCACCCACTACAAATATACAAATCTTCCTTTCTATGGGGTTTCCACCCAGTACAAATATGCAAACCTCCCTTTCTATGGGGTTTCCACCCACTACAAATATACAAACCTTCCTTTCTATGGGGTTTCCACCCACTACAAATATACAAACCTTCCTTTCTATGGGGTTTCCACTCACTACAAATATACAAACCTCCCTTCCTATGGGGTTTTCACCCAGTACAAATGTGCAAACCTCCCTTTCTATGGGGTTTCCACCCACTACAAATATACAAACCTCCCTTTCTATGGGGTTTCCACCCACTACAAAAATACAAACTTCCCTTTCTATGGGGTTTCCACCCACTACAAATATACAAACCTCCCTTTCTATGGGGTTTTCACCCACTACAAAAATACAAACTTCCCTTTCTATGGGGTTTCCACCCACTACAAATATACAAACCTTCCTTTCTATTGGGTTTCCACCCACTACAAATATACAAACCTCCCTTTCTATGGGGTTTTCACCCACTATAAATATACAAACCTTCCTTTCTATGGTGTTTCCACCCACTACAAATATACAAACCTTCCTTTCTATTGGGTTTTCACCCAATACAAATATGCAAACCTTCCTTTCTATGGGGTTTCCACCCACTACAAATATACAAACTTCCCTTTCTATGGGGTTTTCACCCACTACAAATATACAAACCTTCCTTTCTATGGGGTTTCCACCCACTACAAATATACAAACCTTCCTTTCTATGGGGTTTTCACCCAGTACAAATATGCAAACCTCCCTTTCTATGGGGTTTCCACCCACTACAAATATACAAACCTCCCTTTCTATGGGGTTTCCACCCACTACAAATATACAAACCTCCCTTTCTATGGGGTTTCCACCCACTACAAATTTTAACCCCAGAAATTTTGTTAGTGTCCAGTCATAAAACAACTGAATGAGATAAAGCAATGAAAAATGCAGTGCAGCCTGAATTAACTTGCACCATTTCAAATACAAGTCCTTTGGAAATTTGACCATTTGTGTCTTATTATAAAAAAGACAATGCGTACAAATAAAAAACAAAAATCATGAGTCTTTATTGTAACAAATGTATTATATCCCGTTTTACTGGTTTGATGGTTATTTGTTGAATTGGCGTCAGTATACAGTCTACAGTATTCATATTTATTTAGACAATGTCGACACTAAATGAGGCTAGAAACCTTGATGCTTTATTTGAAGTTTTTAGTGATATTTAGTCATCTCCAAGAATGCACCTCCTGATTTATCTTGTGTACTTTTTACTAGTTCTTTATGTTGTTACATGGGAAAGCATACACTGTATTAACAATGCCCAATATACCCGATACGAAGAATGATATGTCTCATTGTCTTCTTATCTATCAAATACTTTTTGCATCTAGATCTTAATATGTTGAAATGTTAATCTGGTGCAATACAATCAGCTTATTTTACTAACCAGGCTATACGCTTAGGAGTGATGTTAAGTTTTATGGATTTTTGGTTTAAGCACTTGCATGGACTAGATATGCAGCAATCTATGCTGTTTTTCTGATACATCAACTAAAGGTGGAGTCATCTATGTTGTTTTTCTGGTAACTCTCGTTTGAGCAACTAGATGTGGAGTCATCAATGTTGCTTTTCTGATAGCCCCTATTTAATAGGCGTCCAGGTAACCTACGCTTTTCTTTACGCAGCTTTTTGTTTTATGGACTAGATTTTCATGTATCTGTCCTGTTCTTCTGGTATCTTTATGTAGGTCTTGTAACAATTTAATGCTGAAAAATGCCGGTAACATTTTGACATTATAGCACGTCAAAACCACTGATTTATAATCAGTGGTACCCGATAACACAAACACACACACATACGTTTTGTTAACGTTTTGAAGTGGCATGGTTTAGAGTTTTGGGTATCGCCCAGTATGTTATTCAATGCTGCACATAGCTGACAATTTAGTTGATCACAGTGATAAAGTTCCTGACCATTCACTGTTAAATTTATTATATAGTTCTGTTGCTGTTAGAAGCGACAGAAATAATGGGGGCAAGGAGTGCGTGTTAAATGCACTATAAAATATAGTGTGAAAAATATTCCAGCTTCAATTATGTGTGATGACAATGCAATGAGGTCTGTTATTGCAACGGTGAATAGAATTGAATTCGAATTGGAAAATCAAAACTGTGTTGATAATGCTTATTCTAGCTTTTTGAATTTAGTGAATTCAGAAATAGAAACCAAATTACCGAAATGTAATCCAATGAAAGGCAAACAAACAAATAATAGGTCACGCCGTACGACGTATTGGAATAGTGAATTGTAAATTGCAATGGAACTTATTGTGTGCTAGCGAGGATAAGCAGAAAGTGAAAAAAAGTGAACGATAGAATTGACAGTGTTCATAATTGTATGCAGAATTTCTAAAAAAAAAAAAGTCTGTAATTGAATCTGATAAGGCAAAAAAATTGTTATTAGATATTTGTCGTACTTGTCGGATGAATCGGACGATGAACAAAATACGATCCATGCGGTAAATGCCTTTATAAGGATGGCATCAAATTGTCCGATATCAAAGTTACACATGCTACCTGCAAGCAAGTACATGTAGCAAATACCACAGGCATGCCAAGAATAAAATTAGAGTGGTTATTACAACCGTCGAGACCGTTGAACAAAAGCGTCAGGTAATGAAGTGTCAGAAAACAAACTGTTACCTAGGCGTGGTCAACGTGAGGATGGTTCTCAGTCACGTGATCATCCCAACGACCGAAATAAAAGTACAGGTGATAGAAACAGTGATCGATTTAATGGGCACGAACACAACCCTATCATCACGAATATAGCAGACAACAATATAATTCGCGCCAAAAGGATGGACGTGGAATCTGTGGGCGGGAAAATCGATCTTGTCCTATCCTTGCATACACTAAGTTCTATTCACTATTCCAACACGTCTTACGGCGTGACATACATTCGTCTTTCATTGGATTACATTTTGGTAATTTGGTTTCCATTTCTGAATTCACTAAATTCTTGTGTACCAATTCTACCATTTACCCACAAATTACAATCAACTAAAAAATCTATTAACTGATAGCCATAATTATTGACTTTATGATCAAAAACTTCATGTGACTTAATGTCATCCAGACCTTCAATAAAGTCGGTTAAATCACCAATTATAATGATGTTACCCAATAACTGATATTGATATACCTGTTCTAAACTTAAAGATTTGCATAAAACAACATTGAATCAACTGGTCTAGTTGTATCTGTAGCGGTCTGGGCAGCTCCGGTCCGACCCTGCGTTTTTTCTCCCTCCTGATACAGACCTTTTGCTGGCAAGTGTCGCACATATAAACAAAAACCCTGAGCCCCTACGCGCATTTACATTTATATATTTATAATCCTTTATTTCTATTGTTTCATCTTTTCAACATCACACAAAACATCGTAATCAAAATAACTTACTGTCTGGTTCACGTCTGCCGTAGCACTAGTTTTTCAAGGTTTTAGAAGAGATATCAAAAAACTTTGTAGAATGCCACATACCGTTATGACGTATCCATTCTGTCGTATTTCCGGAATGAGCGTTTGTGCGTTTTCCCATATTAAATCCCCGTAAGGATTTTAAAAAAGCTCTGCATTTTATGCTCCAGCTAAGATGGCATTTAGTTTGGTGTCAGTTAATTACGACAAAATGCATACGTCATAACGGTATGTGACATTCTTCAATTTTTTTAATCTCTTCTAAAACCTTGAAAAACTAGTGCTACGGCAGACGTGAATCAGACAGTAATACATTTCTCCCTCCCGTGATACAGACCTTTTGCTGGCAAGTGTCGCACATATAAACAAAAACCCTGAGCCCCTACGAGCATTTACATTTATATATTTATAATCCTTTATTTCTATTGTTTCATTTTTTTCAACACCACACAAAACATCGTAATCAAAATAACTTAATACATTACAAAGGAAGTCACTGTTTTCTTGTTCATGTGGAGACCATCCTACCACATTCCAAACGCCAAGCCGGTGTTCTGAATGCTGATTGGATCGATTTTCCCACCCACGGATTCCACATCCATCCGTTTGGCGCGAATATATTGTTGTCTGCTATATTCGTAACGATCGGGTTGTGTTCATGCCCATTAAATCGATCACTGTGTCTATTACCTGTACTTTTATTTCGGGTATTAAGATAACCACGTGACTGATAACCTTCCTCATGTTGGCCACGCCTAGGTAATAATTTGTTTCCTGACACCTTATATTCCGAATTTTTCTAATTTCTTTCAGAATAACACGCATATTATTCTGATTAATCCTAGTTTTTGCTGTACTTAGATCATTGTCAATTTACACTTTTTCATAGTCACGGGATTTTGTCAAAGCAGTTTTTAACATCATTACCTGATGCTTTTGTTTAACGGTCTCGACGGTTGCAATAACCACTGTAATTTTTTTCTTGGCCTGTACTTGTACTTGCTCGCAGGTAGCACGTGTAACCTTGATATCGGACAATTTGATGCCATCCTTATAAGGGCATTTACCGCATGGATCGTATTTTGTTCATCGCCCGATTCACCCGACAAATGCGGCAAATTTCTAATAATAATGCTTTTTTGCGTTACCAGATTCAATTACAGGCTGTTTTAAAAACCCTACTTACGATTTCTGAACACTGTCAATTCTATCGTTCACTTTTTTCATTTTTTGGTTTACCAAATCTCGCAGATCAGACATTTTCTTTTCGATTCGCTCTTCAGCAAGCTGTTCAATTTTTGTCCCTTAATCAAGAATTGCCTCAATATTGTTCAATGACTTTCAATGTTCTGCCGCTAAACAATTTACTAACGCATGCAAATCGTGTAGATTAATCTGGACCCACCAACCTGGGAATTATTTTCGCATAAACATGTTTAAATAATATCCTATTTTTACTAATCAAGATGAATTTTTAGAAATTTTAACTTTGTGATAAAAATAAAGTTAAATTTAAAATTAGAATAGTAAATGCATTTAAATAAAATTATGAAATAAATTCTGGTTATTTTGTAAAACACCATTCAGACTGCAAACAAAAATATACTGAAGATACCATCAACAAAATGTTAGAGTTTTTGATAGACAACATATTTGTTGTGTTTGGCAATATTATCTTTCAACAAACAATCGGTATACCAATGGGCACAAACTGTGCACCTTTACTTGCTGATTTGTTTCTTTATTCATATGAATCAGAATTTTTACAGAACCTTGTCAAATCTGGAAAAAAGACTGTCGCTAAATCATTCAACTACACATACAGATATATAGATGACGTTCTTTCTCTAAATAATCACAAATTTGGAGAATATGTGAATGTCATCTATCCAAGTGAGCTTGAAATAAAAGACACGACAGATTCTCCATGTTCTGCTTCATATTTGGACTTATACCTCAATTATGACACCCATGAAAGGTTACATCTGAAGCTATACGACAAACGTGATGACTTCAATTTTTCTATTGTCAACTTTCCGTTTCTTTGCAGTAATATCCCTGCTTCTCCTGCGTATGGTGTATATGTTTAACAGTTAATACGGTACGGTAGAGCTTGTTCCCACTATGGGAACTTTCTGCAACGAAGCAAATTACTTACAATTAAATTGTTGACACAAGGATATTGCAAGCCTAGGCTAATGAGGGCCCTTAAAAAGTTTTATGGCCGTCATCACAATATTGTTGATAAGTATGTAGTCACTGTATCCCAACTTATACTGGATATATTTGACTTACCATAGTTCTTTGTTCCTTTCATTCTCAAAATTGACTTGCACGTGGCGGGTGTAGCTAGCTAAACAGGAGGAGCTTACCCTTCCGGAGCACCCGGCCTCACTTCCTTGATGGAAGTTCACGTGTATCACCTATTTGCCAGTTTGCAAAGTTTCTACTTTGTTTTTGAGATTGTGATATGGACAAGGACTGGTATGTTTGTTTTATTTTTTTTATTCTTATTCACATATTGTATGTGAATACTGATTTTGTTTTCTATTTCTATGCTTCGGTTTTTGAATAAATTATAAAATACATTCAAAAATGATATTTGTATATGTCACTGATACGCAAATGATTACAAGTTTTACCTAGGCCCGAACAGCGTTTCATTAGTTACTGAGTGTACACATCTTGAAATAATGCTTAATGCACTGTTTCAGATTATAAACCGTACAGTTGACATGTGTCGCAAAGGTCATATACTTCGCTCTAACCGGAATAGGTTTACCCAGTGTAAATCCGGTCACAACAGTTGGATTGTACCACAAAATTGTCGTTCCTACTACTCCCTATGCTTGTGAAATGTGAACAAATCTCAAAACAGTGGATATTAACACACTGAATAAATTCCAACACTTCATAGTTAAGAACATACAACAATTACCGAGACGTACTAGATCTCATATGGCAGAGAGTTTATGTGGTTTACTACCTATAACAGCTGAGATAGCAAGGCGCAAGTTGTTTTTTTTTGGAAAATTATGAAATATGGACTGTTCACCTTCCGTCGAAGAGGATATTTATCAATAGACTCTACGACTTTTTTGCCTACCTCAACCACGACTAAACGGGGTTTTATTGTCATTGGCCTAATATGCAATTTACTAGTCAAAAGACTACGATCAATGTTTTTTTAATTAATTATTCCGACAAAGCCTGTTTAAAATGAGTAAAATTGCATCTGATAAAACTAGTCTATAGCTTACGTAATCTTAAGTATGATCACTCGGTAGTTTCCATGATGGACAGTCGTGAGTTTCCGTACCTCGGTCCAGTGTTCTTTTTTCGTCGTCCGTAAACTTTTCACATTTTTATCTTCTTCTTGAAAACTACTGAACAGAATTTCACGAAACTTGTCAGAAATGTTTTTCACATAGTTCTTTCCTCTTTCCGAGTGCTGTTACTTTGGTGCTGATTCATCAGCAAAGCAAACCGCCGACACATTATTGTTTCTGATATGCTAAATTTAAAAAAATTCCTCTCAAGAACCAAAACATTATTCGCCGATATATTCCTTTTGATGTTTTTAACAAATACAGAGCATTTGTGCTTATTGTGAAATTATCTGAACAGGGCCTTACTTTGTTTTTGGTTATCAAGTCTCAGCGATTCAGGCTCCTCGGAACCTCTTGTTAAACGAATTTTAGTGCTACGTGAACTAAGGCGAAGGTGGTAATCAAAACCTGGCATTTTATGTGAGACTTTCACATTTGAAAACCTATAAAACCTATTCTTTTTTGTTGGTTTGTTTGTCTTTATTGTTTCTTTCTCTGATCATTTTGCATTAAATGAGATTGGTTGTTGATAGTATCGACAATAATCATCATAAGTGGTTCCGGTTTTTTTAAATTATTTATTTTTTTTATAAATGTGTCAAATGTAATGTGATTCTATAATTTTCCACTTATACTAGAAACTTTGAAACTAGAACTTTGGATCACGAAGCTCATAGCGTTGATATGTAGAATGGATCATAATGTACATGAAACGGAGTTTTACCCGCCCTCTATAATGACTTGTTCTGGTTAGTTGAAGTTAAAATTTTAATACAGTGAAAGAAGCGATTTAGTAGCTATGTCATTGTAGATTTGGACTCAAAGATTTTCTGTTAAAATGGAAGTTTTTGCAGCCTCTCTACAATATACATTTGTAAAAATGCAGTTGTGACAAAGTGCTTAGTAAGTAACTTTCTTCAAAATGGAATCACGTGTTTTCAACCGGAGAGCATGATTCTACGTATAAATCACATGCCAATTTGGGGATCAAACCCACGACCCCTGACACAACAGTCCATCACTACCAACTGAGCTAAAAGCGATCTCCATTGATGCAGTTATAAACAGCAACTAGTATTACTACTACAACTGCCAGGGAAACGTTCCTGCTACACATATTTAACACTAGCTTGTTTAAGAAAATGTATTTTGTGTGCAATGTAAATACATGTATTTCGTTGAAATAGAATATTATATTGATGTCAGATTAACTATCGTTTGAGCTTAGGTCTAATGTCAAGGCGACTTGTAGGGGCCTTGCTGGCCGAGTGGTTTAAAGCGCGCCCTTACGGATCAAAGCGCTTCTCACCACCTGGGTTCGAATCCCACTCGGGAAAGATCCTAGTGTGAGAAGGTTTGTCAATTCGCTTGCCGAAGTTCGGTGGTTTTCTCCGGGCATTCCGGTTTCCTCCACCATCCCAGAACTGACCGCCTAGAAATAAGTGAAAGAATCTTGACTTGGGCGTAAAACACCATTGCTCAACTCAACTCAAGGCGACTTGTCAAGTTTTTCCTACAAAAATATTGATTTAAGAAGAAATTTATTCAACATCCTACTCGCATTTACCTAGCAACACTAAAAACATCAACATTGTCTTATAAGAAATGCAAATTGTTCAAGACAGAACCCTATTATCTTTTTCAAATATGACCTGGTAAGTAAAAATCCTCAATGACATCCTAAATAGCTAACAACTGTGAAAGTAAATTTAAAAACCATAATTTATCGCCAATTGTTATGTATTCTTACAATTTTTAAAAACGATTTAATGTGTGTGTTCAGTGTTCTGAGAGTTATCATGTTAAAATACTTATAACACATAACCTAACATTTGAGGCTGTGCACATAAACATGTTAATGTTACCAATCATTATAAAATATAATTACCAAGCGACACCTAAAGAGAGGACTAACTTTTGCTCATCGACAAGACATAGGTGTAAGGGAAGAAAAAACTGATGACGTCATCGATGCACGAAGAAGGTACACGAAAATAGATGACGTTGTGTTAATGAACGCAAAAGGGTTCTAGCATAAAGCTTTTCAGTACTTTCAGTCCTTTGATTTTGATGCAAAATTGTGCCCTTTTTGTTTCACATTAATGTTAAAAGTTGTTATTTTTATGTTTTTACATTTAGCGTCAAATACATTTTTACATTTTTACATTTGATGCCAAGTTTTTACATTTGTAGAATTTTTGTTTTCATTTAGAGTAAAATTGTTTTTATACTTAAACGTCAAATTTGATATTTTTACATTCAACGTGATTTTTACATTAGACGGTCCTACAATCGCGGCATGTCTTTTTATTTATCTAAAATTTTTATTTTGGTAACGAATTCTTCATTTTGTTGTGTAGAGAATATTGTGTCACTATATATAATATTCAAAACTTAGGAAGCGCATTAGAGGTTTATTTTTATCGTATATCACTATAAAATTTACTAAATAAACTTTGATGTATTTTCAACAAAACAACAGCGACAATCAGGATCTTTAACTTAATTGTGTGACAAAAATGACATTGTTAAGAACTGCATTTTAATGTTTTGTTATATAAAAGATAAGGGTGGAATGACTTTTTTTTGAGATAACAAATTAATTTCGGCTTTATTTGGATTAAAAGACACAAGCCATTTTAGACCATTTATCATTTTATCAATAATAATTGCCTAACTTTTTGACCTTAAGGTACCCCCAGCATTTGTATTAAAGAAGTTTTTAAACCACAACAACACTTTGCCCTGTATACCGATTGCACACAATTTTATTAATAAAACCGTGTGCCATACCCTATCGAATGTTTTACTTACGTCGCAAAAAACAACCCTAAACCTCTTACTGGATTCTAAAGTTTTAATGACATAATTGTAAATATCTATACATAGACAGACAATAAAATAAACAACTCTGAGTCCAATCTGTATTCTTGTAATGATATCGTTTTCTTTGAGAAATAAATATTAGAAATATTTTAGAGAACATATTTCGAGAATATTAAAAAATAGAGATTTGGTCCGTAATTGTATGTCCCTAGCGATTTTTATTTATTTATTTATTTTTATTTTTTATTTTTGTTTTTTTTTTTTTTTTTTTTTTTTTTTTTTTTTTTTTTTTTTTTTTTTTTTTTTTTTTGCAAAAGAAGCAAGAGCACTGCCAAGTTAAAACAATTGCTCAAAAACTAAAAAGTATTCAATGCACAAACAAAAAAAAAAAAAAAAAAAAAAAAAAAAAAAAGGAAGAAGAAGAAAAAAAAAAAAAAACGAATGGACAGACAAATGGTATACCTTAAAACCTCACAAGCATCCTGAAGTCATAAGTAATATACCTGTAAAGTTTCAAAACATTTGCTCAAAAACTGCAGAAGGAGTTCAATGTACAAACAAAAACTAACAGACAAACGGACAGTAGGACTGTATACCATAATACGGGCGTATAAAGCATGCGTATTCTCAGCGATTTCAAACCATGCTCTCTTGACCGCCTCGATAGCGGGAGGTTGTGGATTTAAACCCCAGCCGGGTCATATATAAGGCTTAAAATTTAAGATATTGCTTCCACGCTTAGCAACATCGTCAAGACCTTATATGGAGAATTTGATGTACAAGTGATACATGAAACATTCCTCACTAATTCCTCTCAAGTACAAACAAGGCTGCTTGTTCTCTCCCACCTTCTTCCTAATAGTGGACTTGATTACAAACAGGAGTTTGATAAACCAAGAGGAATACATTGGTCAATGGTCAGAAGATCAGAAGACTTAGACTTTACTTATGGTCTTGCTCTGCTATCCCACCAAAAAAAAAAAAAAAAAAAAGATATCAGAGAAAAAACTAACAAACTAAATGAAATTGGAAAGAAGATAGGGCTAAAAATAAATAGCAAGAAAACAAAAGTTATGAAAGTAAAAACTAGAAAACGAGGACCAATCACAGTTAAGGGGGGAGAGCTGAAAGAAGTGGAACAATATACATACTTGAGATCCATTATCAGTAAGACAGGTGGCACAGACGAGGTATCAAAGCCAGAATAAACAATGCTCAAGCCAGTCTGGAGTTACAGTACACTCAGTGAAAGCACCAAGATTAGAATATCATCAGAGAGGCATTAAACTGGAATCCACAAGGTCGGAGAAAACAAGTGCGACCATTGCACAACTGGAGAAGAACTAGATTGAAAGAGCTTGATCATATTCGAAAGACCTGGAATGAGACAAAAAGAACAGCCCAAAACAAAGTGAGATGGAGAGCGACTGTAGTATAAGGAACGAAGAGGACTAAGTAAGTAAGCAAGTTCCACGCCTAGCGCTCGGTATTAGGAGTATCAACTAGTTCATCTGGTGCGAAGAAAATAGACTGGGGAGTCTGTATGCTTGTCTGTGGCATACTGACTCGGTAGGCTAGCATCTAACTAAAATGTCGACCTAGTGTGCGTTAGTACAGGAATAGTTTTTAACTGATATTGAATTTATAAGCAAACTTTTATGTTCAGAATAAGTGTTGGCTCAACAATAAGCTGAGTAAGGTTAAAATTTAACAATAATTCATATATATTACCAAAAGAATATTTTTATTTTTTGCCAAGATATATTTGCATCTGGTAGTCTATGAAAAGCGTATATATATATAATTTTACATTAAGAACATTCTATATTCTGAACTTGTAATTCAGGTATTTGTTAGATTATAGAATAATTCATATAGAGTGACGTTTGCCCATAGAAAGGTAAAATACAGTAAGTCATTTTAGGAGACTTGGGAAATAACAAGGTTTGGTCGGCTAAACTATTCAACACTTTTGAAAGTTTCATTTCTAGAACCCAACAATACAAATAAGCACGATTAAAATAATACTATACAATATGTACATGAACGAAAACAGGATGTAATGGACTAATGGTCTTTTAATTCCAAGACTAACCCTTTATCGAGGCGGTAAGATCTAGTAAGGTTATGAAAACCGGAGTACCCGAAGAACGACCCTTGGACTGACCGACTTGCAGAATTTATAATATAAACGAGAATAAAGAATAATAACATTGAAAAATAATAATTTGGTGTTACTATGCACGCAAGACTTCAACTTGCGCCAGTAAAAGTTTCTCTGACGTTCGCTGGCACATAAATTTTCCACGTACGAACGTAAATATTCCACGTGTGCACGTAAAAATTCTACATGCGCACTTAAAGGTTTTACGTGTACACGTGAATTTTTTTCTGTATGGCTTCATTCAGCCACCGTACAAGATCTAGGTACATAACATAAGATTTCCGAACGCATCCTGTTTATTGTAAGCTTGTTTTGAACAGCCTCGTAGTTAAATCATTACAATTAAAATCGTATATTTACTTTTTTATATATTTAATTTTTGATAGAATAAAAAAAAAAATGTCATGTGCAGAATTTTGAATTAAAAAATTCTGCACATGACAGTAGAATTTGTCTGTTTCTGTTTCGATTAGATAGATCGTAGGCAAAATTTATCACTTGCAAGATTCTTTATTTCTCTATACTTCTTCCCCAAAGGATAATGTAATTATTTGAAACATACAGATGCGTTACATTTCATAACTGCATTAGCCACTATATCATCATTATTAAAAGTTTCCATCGTGTTTGATACTACTTATAATGCTGTTATGACGTCACTCAACTCTCAAAACCAATTTTTTTACTTACGACTGAACACCTCGGTTGTTCAGTGGTAGAACGTCCGCTGCGCTTGAGAGCAAACGGAGGTCTTGGGTCTTGGGTTCGAACCCCTGTTGGTTTATAAATAAGACATTAAAATATATCTATAAGATATTGCTTTTTCACCTTGAGCTCGGCATTAGGAGGACAGGATACTGACTCGTTGAAGAAGAGGCTTTTAAATGTGGATTTTAAACTACTAATACATTCTTATTTTCTAACAGTTTTGACGCGGCTTTCAAATTATAATATTAAAGTGATATTAAAACTAAACTTGAGATTTTATAAACTCAGCATCTAAACTTTAAAAATTCCAAGTTTATTTTCAAATGTTATTGATCTATTTGTTGATTTTAGCATTTAGATTTCTTCTGAGAAACTTTTGAAAACTACTAGAAGTTCTGAATTGTTAAAAACTTCGAGCTGTAAAAGTCCATATTTATCAGATTTAAATAAAAATAGATATTTGCGAACTGCTAGTTGTAAAATAAGTGGGATGCTCTCTAAAAGAATTATAACCACACCACTGGACTATGATCGTGTGCCCTCTAAAAGAATTATAACCACACCACTGGACAATGATCGTGTGCCCTCTAAAAGAATTATAACCACACCACTGGACAAAGATCGTGTGCCCTCTAAAAGAATTATAACCACACCACTGGACAATGATCGTGAGCCTTCTGGAAGTATTATAACTACACCACTGGTAATGCTTGTGAGATTATACATTTTCCAGAACTAAGTTGAGGAAATACTTAGTTAACAAATGATTGTTAAACCGAGGCCTGGAGGGTTAAGAAACGAGTCAAAGTACCATGTAACGTGGCTCTACCCCAGCAGTCTCTTGTTTAGGAGTGGAACAATATACCTCTTAAAACAATAACACCTTGATGGGCACACTCGCTATTGATTTCGATTAAAAAACGATGTAAGGTAATCGAGAGCTGGAGGTTCGAACCCCGACCGGGTCATACATAAGACTTTAAAATTTGAGATACTCCTTTCTCGTCTGGCACTCTGCATTAAGAGGATAGAGTATCAACTGGTTCACCCGGAGCCAGGATGATGGACTGGGTGGGTGGTTTGCTTGTTTGTGACATACTGCCTCAGTGAGATAGCACCTTACTTAGAAGTCGCCCTAAGTGCGTGTTAGTACACGACAAACCATAATACACAATGGCACATCTCACGCATACACGACCTTGCTCTTAGATTAATCCAAAGAGATTGCTGAAAAATTGTTAATGCGAAGTTAAACAACATTAATATATTACAACAAACAAAACAAACAAACAAACAAACAAACAATAAATAAATAAATAAATAAATAAATAAATAAATAAATAAATGAATAAATAAATAAATAAATAAAGATAAATTGCGTTTCGTTTTTCGCTATTATATTATACTATTCGAGCGTGTGTTTATTGTTCCATTTGCCACTTTTCACAGTAAAGTAACATTGTTTTACGCCCTAAACTGACTGGTGGAGGAAACCGGAGTACTCGGAGATAAAACAACAACATCATTCTCTCACTTGGATTCTGCCCTTGATCAGATTTGAACCTAGATAGGTAGTTATGAAAAAGTAAAATTTAAAAGTAACTTTAAAGGCTAAAAAAGTGTCAATCATGTTCTCACATGCGGGAATTTCATAACGAAAAATACCAAATTTTAATGACAAGCATTCTGGAAATTTGCGCTTTGCGCTATATTGTTCCCTCACCTAACTTCAACTCTTTCAACTTATAAAGCTTGTCGTTAGGTTGAGTTAAACAATGTGTAACGCCTCAGTCAAGGTTCCTATACTTATATAGGTTACTGGATAGTGGAGGAAACCGGAGTGCTCGAAAACGATTGATTAATCTTTAGCAAGCAAAATGACAAACTTTCTCACACTAAACCGAGCGGGATTTGAACCTAGGCTGTTAGAGGCACTGTGATATGTGAAATCTTGCGCTTTAGACCACTCTGCCACCGAGGCCCCTTGGAACTTTTCGTTTTGAAGCGGTTTTGTTCAACTGTGACTGTTAGACGTATTGTAGAGTATTTCTAAAGGGCAAATAAATCGTAGAATAAGCTTGGTCGTAAATTGTCAAATTATTTTAAAAACTATTGCCCCTATGCGCTGAAATGATCCTTTGTCGATGGCTGAATTTTATTTCAATTTTTTGTTAAGTTTTTTACAACAAAACCTCATAATTCGTCATTTCGATTTTTTTTTCAAAAATGATTACAAAATTTAGTTTTTTTTCGATGCATAGAAATAACATTAACCATACTTTAATCATTATTTTTTGTTTTGCTAAGTTATTCTCTAAAAGATGTCAAATAAACACGCACGAAGATAAAAATCCGTTCATTGATAATACAGATAACAGGGCATAACGAAAAGTTTGCGTATCAAGTTCATTTTAAAAACAGTCAAAGTAATTCCGAAATTTATAATTTATATTTTTCATTAAGATTTGATACTTTTAAGTATTTAAATAACTTAACATCGAATTTTTTTATCAAAAAAAAAAAAAAAAAAAAAAAAAAAAAAAAAAGGACACAGGACATATAGCACGTGGGTTCCTATAGTGATTTCCGGCGCCCCTTTGTCTTCACACGGATACACCCAGCTTCATTCAGATAGTTGTGACTGAACCATTCGCACGTTGAAGTTAGTGATTTGGATTATTTGTGTGTTTTTTTATTGTTAATTTTGAATATTCGTGGTATTTTAATTGGATTTAGCTGTGGAATCAACATCGAAGATACAGCGTTTTAATTTTAGAAGAAAGCAACATGACACCACGTGTACCATTCAAAGGTAAGTACATTTTTTAATTGTAATTAACCTTATGCACGGTGAAGTTAGTGATTTGGATTATTTCTTGTGTTTTTGTTTGATTTATTCGTTTTTTATTATTAAATTTTAAATATTCATGTGATATAAATTGGATTTAGCTGTGGAATCAGCATCGAAGATACAGAGAAGAAAACAACTTGACACCACGTGGACCATTCAAAGGTAAGTGTATTTTATAATTATCGCTTCAGTTTTTTCTGGCGGGATTATTTTATGAATTGTATATCAGTAACATATTATTTTTATATTCGGTCTCTTAATTACAAAAATTACGGATAAAAGATTTAATAAATTCAAGGTTTGGATTTTCTTATCAGCGATTCTAACAGTTTGTGCACCAAAGAGTAGAAATTTTCTCAAACGGGCTTATATTTTATCTTGTATAAGCGATCATCTTTTAAACTACATTTTGATCACGTATCAAGATGTTACAATTTTACACCGTTAGCCAGGTGATAACATATTAAGTTATGATACCGTTAACCAGGCGTGATTCTTTAGATAAGTCGGGAATATAATACAAGTTATAATACCGTTAATCAGGCGTGATAGTTTAGATAAGTCGGGGATAACATATCAAGTTATAATACCGTTAGTCAGGCGTGATTCTTTAGATAAGTCGGGAATGAAATACAAGTTATAATACCGTTAACCATGCGTAATACTTTAGATAAGTCGGGGATAACATATCAAGTTATAATACCCCTAACCAGGCGTGATTCTTTAGATAAGTCGGGAATGAAATACAAGTTATAATACCGTTAACCAGGCGTAATACTTTAGATAAGTCGGGGATAACATATCAAGTTATAATACCCCTAACCAGGCGTGATTCTTTAGATAAGTCGGGAATGAAATACAAGTTATAATACCGTTAACCAGGCGTAATACTTTAGATAAGTCGGGGATAACATATTAAGTTATGATACCGTTAACCAGGCGTGATTCTTCAGATAAGTCGGGAATATAATACAAGTTATAATACCGTTAATCAGGCGTGATAGTTTAGATAAGTCGGGGATAACATATCAAGTTATAATACCCCTAACCAGGCGTGATTCTTTAGATAAGTCGGGAATATAATACAAGTTATAATACCGTTAACCAGGCGTGATAGTTTAGATAAGTCAGGGATAACATATCAAGTTATAATACCGTTAGTCAGGCGTGATTCTTTAGATAAGTCGGGAATGAAATACAAATTATAATACCGTTACCCATGCGTAATACTTTAGATAAGTCGGGGATAACATATCAAGTTAAAATACCCCTAACCAGGCATGATTCTTTAGATAAGTCGGGGATAACATATTAAGTTATGATACCGTTACCAGGCGTGATTCTTTAGATAAGTCTGGAATAAAATGCAAGTTATAGTACCGTTAACCAGGCGTGATACTTTACAGTGGTTTTGTTTGCCTAATATTACTACCGAATAAAGGTAGTTTTCCCTTGAGAAATAAGACTAAAATTTCCCAATTTGACAACTGCAATTCCCCAAAAGGCAACAGTGACACACAGTCAAATAGTTTAAGTTAAATCCGGTTGTCCAAAACTGTTCTAACAGACAATAAATGTTAGATATTGTCACAATATAAGATCTTTTCAATGAATTTCAAAATTCTGAGCGTAATATGTGACATAAAAAGGGTCCAAATTGTCCCAATCTGAAAGGTAGAAGGAAGTTTTTAAAAACGATAGCAAAATCAATGCTTTAGATAAGTCGGGGATAACATATCAAGTTATAATACCGTTAGCCAGGCATGATTCTTTAGATAAGTCGGGAATAAAATACAAGTTATAATACCGTTAACCAGGCGTGATAGTTTAGATAAGTCGGGGATAACATATTAAGTTATGATACCGTTAACCAGGCGTGATACTTTAGATGAATCGGAAATAGTATATCTAGTTATAATACTGTTAACCAGGCGTGGTACTTTAGATAAGTCGGGGATATTTAAATTATAATACCGCTAACCAGGCGTGATTCTTTAGATAAGTCGCGAAGTCAGGGATTATCAAGTTTTAATACCGTTAACCAGGCGTGATACTTTAGATAAGTCAGAGATT
>CM056605.1:11275663-11367158 GCA_029721355.1 Tegillarca granosa | reverse complement strand
ATCTCATCGTAACAAAAGCACCTGTCTGACATCTTTTATATATCCTCATCGTAACAAAAGCGGCTGTCTGACATCTTTTATATATCCTCATCGTAACAAAAGCGGCTGTCTGACTTCTTTTGTAAATTCTCATCTTAACCAAAGCACCTGTCTGACTTCTTTTGTAAATTCTCATCGTAACAAAAGCACCTGTCTGACATCTTTTATATATCTTCATCGTAACAAAAGCACCTGTCTGACTTCTTTTATATATCCTCATCGTAACAAAAGCGGCTGTCTGACATCTTTTATATATCCTCATCGTAACAAAACCGGCTGTCTGACTTCTTTTGTAAATCCTCATCATAACAAAAGCGGCTGTCTGACTTCTTTTGTAAATTCTCATCGTAACAAAAGCGGCTGTCTGACATCTTTTCTAAATTCTCATCTTAACAAAAGCACCTGTCTGACAGCTTTTGTAAATTCTCATCCTAACCAAAGCACCTGTCTGACACGTTTTGTAAATTACCATCGTAACAAAAGCATCAGTCTGACAGCTTTTGTAAATTCTCATCTTAACCAAAGCACCTGTCTGACATCTTTTGTAAATTCTAATCGTTACAATAGCACCTGTCTGACATCTTTTGTAAATTCTCATCGAGTAAAATTTTGGGAATAATAAATTTTAATTGTTCAAATTCCATGTACGATAAAACCTGTTATAGAGACCACTTTTTTATAAAGACCACCTGTTCATTATGACCAGTTACTTAATGTCTCTTTATTTTATTTTTTAACCAAATATAACTCTATTTAAATGACACTTATCTGTCAAGTCCATATTTCTTTGGTCCCTCTGTCGGTCTTTTTAGACGGGGTTTGCTGTATCCAATACACCCCTTATATACACTAGATTATTTATTATCATTAAATTTTATTAATAAAATGTTTGTTGTACGTTATGCAATTACAGACTGATGCTGAGGTCACCATACATTTCTATTTACACTTACAGAAAGTACGGATCAAAGACAAAGATTATATACATGAAAGTGCAGTTCTAATTTCATTTCATAAAATTACCAAAAATGAAATATTCATATTGTTTTTATGTATTCACAGGGGCATAGCCTACTATGAGGCTTTTTTTTTTTTTTTTTTTTTTTTTTTTTTTTTTTTTTTTTTTTTGGCTTGGATGTAATTGGTTTCCATTTACGCCACTGATTCAGCAATACATATTTAGTACTAAATGTACTTAAGTACACTATAATTTATAAGGTGACTTACTGGCTGATTGCTTTGAAGTGTGTGCTTACGGGTAACAGTGTCTTAACCACCTAGGTTCAAATCCAACCGTGGCAGATCCTAGTGTGAGACAGCTTGCCGTGGGGAAATGGCGGACTCGATATATGTGGAAGAGACTTGACTCGAGCGCAAAACCACATTTATCCAATCCACTCCACTAGTCCTTTGATGAATAGTACAAAAAGATATTTATTCATTTTTTAATAAAAAATAAAAGCCCAAAAATGAATTCCTTTTAGTTTCATCAATTAAATAGAAACTCAATATTAGCTCAAGTTTGCAATGTTTCGGCTACTAAGCCTTAAAATGAGTCTAATCTACAAGGAAGATGCACTGTGTTTTATTAATAAACAATTCAGTTAGCCAATAGATAATTATTATAAAATAATGACATCTGGCATCCTAGACATTAAACATATATACATGCAGAATTTAAATTAGACCATAGCAATAGCCATGGCGTAATAGAAAGAAAGAAAATCAAATACGACGCCCGCTGCAGTAGATGTGAAAGATGGATGCCATAGGCTTTGGTCTGTGTTTTAATCTCGGACTTCTTTTTCAACCGTTAATGTCTGAATATAAGTGACTCAAACTCAGTTGAGCATTGCTGTTAGTTCATCTCAGTGCAATTACTTTTTCTGTGATAGTCTGTATATATGTTTTTTTTTTCTATCCGTAGAGACCCATAGGTTTTCAATTCCATTAGCTTTATAGCCAGTAGCTTCGTTTTGCTAGAGAAAGTATGTATTTAAATAAAAGACAAATTATTACAATCAGTCATATCGAATAAGGTGATTGCTGTCAGAACATGATTTCTTGAATAAATGTCTTAATTTATAATAACATTTTGAATTTTCATTAGTCGTTTGGTAACCTCACAAAACTTTGAAAAACAGGGACTGAGGAATCGCAATTTTGTACAGAATATGAAAATGTTACTCGCAAATGGACTTCAGAAAACAGAGATTGTCGAAAATTACAAAAAGGTATTGATGATTTGGCGATGTAATTGTCTCCAAATCATACATATTGTTCTTGTACCTAAAAAATCGTGCCGAATATATGACAAAACTTACTAAACATACAAGAACAATATGTATGATTTGGAAACAATTACATCACCAAATAATTAATACTTTTATGTAATTTTCGACAATCTCTGTTTTATATTCATGTTATATGTTTCATTTAAAAGAGCTTAGTCACAACCACTGTTTTTGACTATCAGCCGTGTGTTTGTCACAAAAGAAATAATATGGTAGTTGACGTCAACATCTGCAAAAGCATATAGGTTAAAAAGTTAATTGATGAATACTAGGATCTGTATAGGATTTGAACCTTGTAAGTGTGCACTTTAGACGTGTTTCTGTATGTCTATGTGTGTGTTTGTCTATATATATATATATATATATATATATATATATACGTGTGTGTGTGTGTGTGTGTGTGTGTGTGTGTGTGTGTTTTGTTATTCTAATATTATTCATTCACTCTTTATTTCCTCTTTTACAGAGATAGATTGAAATATAATATAACATACAACTTAACTGTTAACTAACTAACTTCGCATAATAATAGTAATGCTAACATATATACAAGTTTTAGATTATATTTATACACACAGTGTCATTTAACATATGCACTTGCCGATGCTTTTACATAAGTAAAGCAAATAAACAAGAAATGTTTAAGGTCGGGTGGGTTAAGTGTAGTTTGGGGTTTTCTTCCAAGCAATATCTGAGTTAAGGTTTCTTCATCGTAACTTGCCAATTCGGTAGATAAGTTAATGTGGAAATTGTCAAGTACTACTTGAAATAAAATGTTTCTATAAAATTCTGTTTTAACACAGGAGCACAAGGCGTGAGACAAGAGGTCGTTATATTGTCTTTCACAATGTTCACATGTTACATTTTCAGTTTGTCGAGGCACTACTGTCAATTTTGCAATATAGCGTGCTAGTTGTAATTCCTGTCGGTTCTCCGGGAATTTCCATACTGTAGCAGCATCTGGGTGGGAAACGTCGTGTATAGTTTTGAAACGGTCAAAGTCTGAATCCAAATTTGTGCGATCACCGCGAAGTTGTAATTGTTTATCGTCTATAGTACTTTTGATTAATCTTTTCCATTCTGTTGAGGGGATGCACTGGTTATGTTGTATGAAGTTGTGGAAAAGATCTTGTAAACTGTATTTTGTCATTATATTAAACACATCCGGTATAAATCCAAGTTGGTTTTCTGTACGATAATTTGAAAAGTTTCTAATGCGTTCATTAAAAATTTGTTTACAGATAAGATTATCTTCTAGGTGACACAGTCTATTAAAGAATAAAAGTTTTCTTTTTTCTATTTCTGCATTAAGAGGAATTAAACCTAACATACTTTCGGCCATATCTGTTCTAGTTTTTGTAGGGAATCCTTGAATTGTCTTTGTGATAAACCTTTGGAAACGTTCGAGCAAATCTTTCTCTAGAACAGTTAATGTATTCCATAATTCACAACCGTATAATATAGATGGGATAATGACTTTACGATACAGGTCTACAGATATAAGCGTATTCACTTGTGACATAAAGTTGATTGCAAAGTATGATTTTCTACCTTTTACACATGCTTGTTGAGTTCTGTCATTAGATTTCATTGAAGAAGACTGTAGAATTCCTAAATGCATTTGTGAATCGCTGATAGGCAGACTATTGTCTCCGATTTTCCAATCATTGTATAGAGTTGAAGTCTTTTTCTTATTTAAACTATAAATAAGTATTGTTGATTTCTGTGAATTGAATTGAAATCGCCATTCACATGAGTATTCGTATACAATGTCCAACATAAATTGTAGTCCTTCTGGAGTTAAACTTAAACAAGCAATGTCATCTGCATAACCGGGATTTCCACATTTAATCTTGTTTACTTGTAGTGAAGATTTACAGTTTTCAAGTCGTATTAACAGATCATTTATATATACTAAATAAAGGAACGATGACATAACACCCCCTTGTCTCACGCCTTGTCTAACCAGAAACCAATCAGATTGAGTATTATTTACAATGACTGCACTTGATATGTTACTGTAGAAGTCTCGAATTATACCCCATAACTTATTACCGATGCCCAAGGAACCAAGTTTTACTAACAGACCCTTATGCCACACCGTATCAAATGCTTTAGTTGCATCTAGAAATGCGGCAAACACTTTGCTACCTAACTCTAAATTGTGACATATGGACTCTTGTAGTACAAATGAAGCAGTAATACACGAGAGACCTTTTTGAAATCCCTGCTGTTGCTTATTCAGAAAAATATCATCTATTTCAAGGGCATGTATTCTATTCATTATTAGCATTTCAAACAATTTACAAAGGCTACATAACAATGAGACGGGTCTATAGCTATCAGGCGAAGTTTTACATTTACTACCACCTTTAAATATTGGTATAACAAGGCTCTGTTTCCATATTGTCGGTACACGGCCCGTTCGCAAAACTGCATTAAAAAGTTTGACAATAACCTCACTCATGATGTGACCACCATAAATGATATGTTCATTTTGTATCTTATCACAGCCAGGTGCTTTCCTAAATTTAAGTTTCTTTATAAGTCCGCTTATCTCGGAATCTGTAACTTTGGGAATGATTTCCAATGAGTTTTCGTATAACTCACATAAACGATTGTATTCACTTTCCACTCTAAAAACACTGTCATTGTTAAAATTTTTATCATTTTTTGGTTTAAAAACATCACTGTAGTAGCGTGAAAACGCCTCAGCTACACCAACAGGATCGTTATACATTTGGTCCTTATATACTATTTCAGGGTATACCTTATTCTTCCGCGGGCGTTGCTTGCTGACAAGTTTCCAGAATAGCCGTATATCACACCCTGCTGCGTCATCAATATCTTGATATGTTTGTTGTAAATAAGAATCGCAGGCATTTTGAAGTGTATTCCTGAATTGTCTCTTGGCATCTTTGTAGTTGCTATACGACTGGTGTTGTCGGCCTCTAGGTCTACCTTCACAAACCCATATTCTTCTCATCTCGCGTTCATGTTTATGGGCTGCTCTTACATCGGCAGTCCAATATGGCTTTGTGTGAGGATTATATTTTAGCTTTGGTAATGTATGGTTAGCTGATTCATTTATTAAATGTACTAGTTGATCATAAAATGCATTAGTGTCATCAAGGGTTTCTAAGTCATAACTAAGAAGAAGGCACAAAGCATTGTTTAAAGTCTCTCTGTAGCGTAACAAATTTTCACTTGTAACTCTATTCCAAGCAATCATATTACAATTACTGTTCTTAAGTATATGTACGTTATATTCTAATTTGAGTGATAGAAAAACTGGTAAGTGATCTGATGTTATTTGTACACTTCCTTCAGAGAATATTTCACAATCAATAATACAGTTTTTCAGATTGTTATCAATTAGAATATAGTCTATCATGGACTTTGTTGGAAGGTAAGTGAAATTTTCACCTTTGCAATGACTTGTTGCATTGACTGGTATAAGATAATTACTGTCAATAAAATCTGTTAGAGCATTTGATTTATAAGCATTACATCTATTTCTATCACCTCTTCTGTAACTGCCGTTAAAGTCTCCAGCAATAATGACCTGTCCGTATTGTTGGTATGTTGTATATATACCGTTAATTGTGTTTAAAGTATCCCGGTATTCTGTTATAGAGCTATCTGACGGTAAGTATACGGAGAATATGAAAACAGAGCCTTGTGATCTTGTTTGAAGTTCTACACCAACAATTCTATCACTAGTAATACCTTCTACCTCTTTTATGCAGAAACTTAAATGTCTTTTAAACAATATTGCAACACCTGACTTACCATAGTGATCTACACCACAATCGTCACTTGCTCTGTGAACACTTAAATAGTTATTGTCTATTGTGTCTAAGTATTGTATTGTTTGACATTTAAGTTTATGCTCACATATGACGGCTACATCACAGTTTGTTAAGTTCAACAGTTCACACAAACTGATCGTAGACGACATAATGCCCCGGACATTCCAAGACAGAATACTTAATGAAGACATAATGGTTATAATTCTACATATGTACATAATGTTTGTATATAATTGTGACATAATTAACTAATATGTACAAATCTATAATTTCAATATTCAATTTTTTCCTGCCACTCACGGGTATTTAACCAGGGCCTACAAACAACACCTTCTGGCCAAAAACCAGATGATTCAACTTTGTGCGCGTGCTCAGCATGTACATTTAGTTTTGCAGAAATGCGCCCCCATTTTGAGCGGAAGAATACGAGCTGCGTTACATGAACACCTTCTGTCTGTAAGAAATTGAGAACGCCTGTGCGTGATGACTCGCGACCGATATTGCCGATATAATATCGAGCTGAGCGTTTTCGATAAACATAACCAACAAATACGTCATCTTTGTTTTGAGCCTGGGTGTTTGTTGTAGTTCTGTCAATATTTATTTGCAAATTTGAGTTATTATTTAATTTTACCTGTCTATCATGTTTATTGTTACTGTTTTCTACAATAAGAGTAGATGATTTCAAACTATCAGCATAACTAAGTACTCTTTTCACAGAATGTGAGCAGTTTGGTGATTTGGGTTCTGGTGTGTCACTGTTTAAGGCTTCCAAACGAGTTTCTGTATGTGAAGGTGAAGTATCAACGGAAGCCGAGTTATATGTATCACCTGTAAGGTCATTCATATCGCGTTTATCGATTGATCTGGTTACCGTTACTTGGCGTGAGTTACTGTCCTGATCACTAGTCACGGTGGTTGTTTTATATTTGGGTCGTATTTGTTCGACTGGAACGAATGTTGTGTCATGTGCATAACTCCTATCGGAATGTATTTTGTCGTCTGCTTGAAGGGAATTTAATGATTTCTCTAATGTTTTTGTTACGTTTGACAAACGCTTGACATCTTTACATACACGATCTAATTTGTCTGTCTGTATGTTCATATCGAAGTCGTTTAGGTCTTTCACGGTGTGACTTACAGTCTTTATGAAGGCTTCATATTTCACTAGTTTTGGAGATATTTCACTTTTGAATCTATCAAGTTCTTCAATTAACTTTTCTGTCATGTCCTCTGTCACTTTAAGGCGTTGGATGAGCTTTCTCTCATTCTCTGTCTTTTGGTCATATAAGTGTTCTAGTGTGCTAACACGGTCTAATAACATATTGATTATGTGGTCTGATTTTGTGTTTGCAGGTGAATTACATGAATTACATGGTTGGGAGTCGTCCAAACAATCGATAGTAGACTTCGATTTCGATTTGAACACTTCGTGAATATCACTGGGATCACCATTAATAAACATATGTATCATATAACAATCTTTTGCATATTTATATGCACTGGTACTTCTGTTGGTGGACTTACGGGTAACCAGTCTGCCTGGTGGACACGATGAGATTGTTTGAGCTCTGTCAGCTAAAACCTTTCTATACCATGTGACAATGTTTTCATCTTCATTTGTCAATTCTAAAAGTTTATCTATGTAATCTTCTCTCGGTAGATTGTACAATTCATTGTCTAGTTTCTCATAATATTCTTGGTTTGGTATGTAATTTTCATTAAACACAGTGTTTTGCTGAGACTGGGAGGGGCGTATATCTATGTCAGTACTATATGAAGTGATCTGGGCGCCATTATTTACACCTTTGTTTACCCCCGACACCCACTGACCATCTGTTTTATCAAAATATACCTCATTCAGATTGTCACTTCTGTCTTCTGTAACATGTTTATCATCTATACGTCTTTGCAATGGCACTGGTAATAGTTCTGTCAGATGGTAATCGTTATTATCACAAAAAGTCTTTGTTTTTTCCTCCGCACGAGTGGACAACGACTGACCAGTGTCCGCCATATTCCCATATCCTCATATATACATGCAGAATTTAAATTAGACCATAGCAATAGCCATGGCGTAATAGAAAGAAAGAAAATCAAATACGACGCCCGCTGCAGTAGATGTGAAAGATGGATGCCATAGGCTTTGGTCTGTGTTTTAATCTCGGACTTCTTTTTCAACCGTTAATGTCTGAATATAAGTGACTCAAACTCAGTTGAGCATTGCTGTTAGTTCATCTCAGTGCAATTACTTTTTCTGTGATAGTCTGTATATATGTTTTTTTTTTCTATCCGTAGAGACCCATAGGTTTTCAATTCCATTAGCTTTATAGCCAGTAGCTTCGTTTTGCTAGAGAAAGTATGTATTTAAATAAAAGACAAATTATTACAATCAGTCATATCGAATAAGGTGATTGCTGTCAGAACATGATTTCTTGAATAAATGTCTTAATTTATAATAACATTTTGAATTTTCATTAGTCGTTTGGTAACCTCACAAAACTTTGAAAAACAGGGACTGAGGAATCGCAATTTTGTACAGAATATGAAAATGTTACTCGCAAATGGACTTCAGAAAACAGAGATTGTCGAAAATTACAAAAAGTATTGATGATTTGGCGATGTAATTGTCTCCAAATCATACATATTGTTCTTGTACCTAAAAAATCGTGCCGAATATATGACAAAACTTACTAAACATACAAGAACAATATGTATGATTTGGAAACAATTACATCACCAAATAATTAATACTTTTATGTAATTTTCGACAATCTCTGTTTTATATTCATGTTATATGTTTCATTTAAAAGAGCTTAGTCACAACCACTGTTTTTGACTATCAGCCGTGTGTTTGTCACAAAAGAAATAATATGGTAGTTGACGTCAACATCTGCAAAAGCATATAGGTTAAAAAGTTAATTGATGAATACTAGGATCTGTATAGGATTTGAACCTTGTAAGTGTGCACTTTAGACGTGTTTCTGTATGTCTATGTGTGTGTTTGTCTATATATATATATATATATATATATATATGTGTGTGTGTGTGTGTGTGTGTGTGTGTGTGTGTGTGTGTGTGTTTTGTTATTCTAATATTATTGAATCTTTTGTTTTTTTAAAGCAGAGGTTTTTCGGACAAGAACCAATTACACAAATCAAGCACCACAAAGACACGAAAATAGAAAAAAAAAAAGACGCAAATAAAACAGCAAAAAGGATGATATGGTGACTGGTGACCTGTAACATATATGAACACAACTGATGATGTATTTATAAACTTTGAATGGTACAGAATACGGGATTTAATTGATTGGATTGAAAGTGAATTACGCTTCATTCAAAATTCTGTGACTGGTGTGAAAGCGGTTAGTTCAAGGATGTTGGAGAATCCAAGGTGCCCGGTGAAAACCACCGATCTCTGACCAGCGTACTGACATATTTCCTCACACTAGAATTTAATCGATACAAAATTAGACCAGAGGCGCTGTCATCCGTAGGCGTCTGGACCACTTTGTCACCAAAGAACTTTAAATTAGAAGTAATGAAAATATCATCTAATGAAGTAGTTTATAATTAATTATTTTTGATAGGCGACAAAAAGTTCTACATGTATTTATTTTAAAACCAGTGTCCTCTAAACACAAACATAATAATTGAAATGAGAAAATAATAAGATAAACAGATAGGTTTTATTATGTATAAATGTGAAACATATAATTATATTTTTAATTGCAGCATAAAATATTTAATAAATATTTTGAAGCATATACAGCATTAAAAAAATAGTTAAAATCGTTTCAAGAAATCTGATTGATACATAGAGGATAGTTACAGGATCCACCAACCTCCTTAAGGTTTAAAGGGAACCAGTCATTGATTTACAGATCCAGTAAGCGTGTAACGAATGAAGTTACTAAGACTGAAGGTTGTATATGTTCCTTCAACCTTTTTTTAACAAATTTTCTTTTACAAGTTTATTTGCAGATGAATTAGAGAGATGATTAAACTTCCTTATAGTTATTTTGCTCTCAGATGACAAGATATATTCGAGTCATCGGCGTCTGTTTTAAAAGGTGTTATCTATTAGATAAGATTGAATACCAAAATCAACTCAAAACACTCATAATACCCATGGTAACTGATGTAAACGTAGAATAAAAAAAATATAACCAGCTTTAAGTTTCACAATTTCTATAACATATTTCTAGCAAAATTAGATTTGATATAATATCATTTTGGTACTTTCCGGTTATATGGTTTTATTTTGAAAATCATTTTATGCTTACAATATAAGTGTTCTAATTCTGTCGTAATTCGATACAAATTAACTAAACTTGTTAAACTGTAATTTTCGAAAATGAAAGCCTAACTTACGAACGATTTGAAAGCGGTCATATTTTAAAACGCAGATGTTGTAAAATATAGCTCTTGTTAGACCCTGTACGTGAGATGTCATCAAATTTATATCATCAAATTTAACACTTATAAAGGTGTCAATAAATAATTACAAAGAGAAATCGACATAAGATATTCAAATTTCCCGGTAAAACTCTCAGAAATATTCTAAAATTGCATCATAAACCGTCTTCTCTTCTTTCATTTAATTAACTGTACACCATGTAGGTCTCTCCGTTTATATAACATGAATTTGATATTTACACTTAAATTTAGAGCATTGAAATAAAAAAAACAGGAATCTAAATGTTTATAATAGTGTTAAATAGAAAAACAGCACTGGTTAATCATAATAATAAAGAAAAACGAAGAAGTAGTAGAAGAAGAAGTGGTCCTGAAAAAGGAGCTCAGAAGAAAAGTCCAAATTATGATTGATAAAACATGTATTATCCGTGGTATACAGCTATTTAATCAGTGATGGTGAAGTCTTCAATGTGGCACAAAGTTCCCTTCATCAAACTTGACTGGAATACTCTAACACTGCAGATTAAGAATATGCTTACAGGTGTAAAATGTTTTCTTAACACAATTTCGTGATAAGTTGCTGGCGAGGCAGACAACATTAAGGAAAAACCAGTAGGCATTTGTATGCTCTATGTAACCTACAGCCAGGTGTAAATGGCCAAGAAAAAAGTTATTGAAGGTGTGGAAAAAGAGGTTTTGATGCCGAGTCTTATGAAATTAAAGTACCAGTGGCAATATGTGTTTTTTACAATTCAAAATACAAACTTTTAACATATAAATGCACATTAAACATTTTCATCTGCATAACACTAAAATATAGGGAGGGGGTCTGAAAGATGATTAAAGAGAACTTATATGATTTATTATTTTTAAGGAAATGTAATGAAGACTTAATAATGGCATATTTGAAACAAAACAATCTTTAAATTTATTTTCATAAATTGTAGTTTATATATATATATATATATATATATATATATATATATATATATATATATATATATGTAATTTATTTCTTTATTTAATTTGATTACTTTAGATTACTTTATTATGGCGCAACATCATATGAAACGAAATAAACAACAAACTCTTGAAAGGATAAAATATAACAACATGTCAGGTATAACAATCTTGTCACCTTTTTTCTTGTTATCCGCTTATACCTTAATCAATTAACTTACCTGGACCTGTCAAATAAAAGACAACAAATATAATATTTAAGTCACGGTCCTTATTACGTGCTAAAGGTAAAATAACTTTATTGGTGGTTTTTTTGTAAGGATTGTTCTGACGTAAACAAACAATATGTAGTTTTAATTTTTCTAAAGAAAATCCGGTTTTGAATGATATAAAAGAAAGCGAGAGTTAGTTTTACTACAATAAAAGTTATTTAACATTTGAAGCATAAAGGTAAGTATCTTTACCAGATTTAAAGTATTATTATCATATTATTATCATAATAAATAGACCTGGAAATCATAATTGTGAGTAGAGATTTTACATCACTACATGTATCTATATGAATATCTTCAATAAAGCCAAAGATAGCCAGTTTGTCTGATTACAAAACAAACATTATATATTTTTATGGTTAAACTGTTTTTGGAACCGGTCTTTTTCACTGCCACCGGACCAAGACAAGATGGTGATTATTACACATTACAAGGAATCATCTGGAGTTGCATCTGTCGTCGACCAGTACCGGATGGTCATTTTTGTTTAACAATTTTTATTATACTCTATCAGAAATTCAAAATGCCCAAAACCTCCCGTTTGTAGATGGACATGAAGTAGGGGTATATAGTTAGTTTTGTAATTAATGTCTTGTATATATATATATATATATTATCACTTTAATAATTAAACTACAGTCGTTACTGCAAGTTTAATCAATAAGCTATAATCGTTTCAGATAGATTAATCACTACAGATCAATCTGTTATCCACACACAAACTTTGTTTGACTAAATCCTTTCTCTTCCCGTGTTACTTTTTATATAACAAAAGACCAAATTATCCATTTAATGGATATAATTTAATTTATAGATGTCTTTAAAGAGCATTGCTATGTCATTGGTTTGATAGAGGAAATAATGTCAAATTCTTTTGTAAGCAATTGATAATCTTCTTTATTACTGGTTGGTCTATATTCAAAATTAAATGAACTAAAAAGATTACAGAAACTTACTGTAATTTCACTTTTTTCAGGAGAATATATCTTGCATTATGGTCTCGACTGGATTTGTAACAGTGCTGCTGATTGGCACAGGTATGTTGAATATGTTAATGAAAAGTCTTTAAGATTGTTTAGAGATTAGTTGTGACTGAGCGATTCTTTACACGGCTTAGTTTGCATTTCTAATGTGTGAATATATTAATGCTTTGATATAAAAAAAAACATTGATCAGTTAAGGTTTCGTATTGGTAAGAAGTCAGCATCTTCATTCAATCGTCGTGATATATATATATATATGTGTGTGTGTGTGTGTGTGTGTGTGTGTGTGTGTGTGTGTGTTCTTTCATTTCTGAAAAGGTTCTTGACGTGCAGTGTTCAGAGGCACAGCTTATGTATAGCAAGAAAAGGACTGAAAACTGAAATCCTGTTCCGCCATACATTAAAATTTGTTTAAGTTAAGATTATCAAAAAAAAAAAAAAAATACATTTTTGGTATTTAAACTGTAATTTTTGTTTATTTCAGTGTCAGCTGTGTATAATCCAATAAAATATCCACCAAAGCCACCAGTTACTCCAGTTGTTGGATACTGCAACCCAAACTGGACACCAGTTCCTTGTCCAGCAATCCCACTCCGTCATGAATGTGACAACAATCAAGACTGTGCTGGACTTTTGGACAAATGCTGCAAAGATGACTGCGGTAACCGTATTTGTAGTGCACGTGGAATAATACCAACGAAGCCACCAGTCATTCCTGTAGGATACTGCAATGCAATTCGGAGAACAATTGCGTGTCCGCTGATCTTACTTCGTCCTGAGTGCGACAGTAATCAGGATTGCCGTGGACGTTTTGAGATATGCTGCAAAGACGATTGTGGCCACCGTGTATGCAGAGCACGCGATATCATACCAACAAAGCCACCAGTCAATCCTATCGGTTACTGCAATGCTAATTGGCGACCAGTTCCATGCCCAAAAATTCCACTACGCCATGAATGTGACCGAAATCAGGATTGCCGCAGACCTTTTGAAACATGCTGTAAGGACGATTGTGGAAACCGTATCTGCAAACGACAAACACCAACCATACCCGTAAGGAGATGTCCAAATTCCAAACCTGTTTTATGTTTGCATAAACGTTTACCTAAACACCAATGCAATACCGATTTAGATTGTGAAAGAAACCAATTTTGCTGTGAAAGCAGTTGTGGAACAAGAGTCTGTCGATCAAGGTCATTGGCGATACCATTTTGTGAATCCAGACCCAGTATCTGTCCTAGATTTTTACAAACAAGTCATCAGTGTCACAGTGATTCAGATTGCAGAGTAGGAAGTAAATGTTGTAGAGACTCATGTGGCACACAAGTATGTCAGGCAGACAGAATTGTCCCATCATGCCCAAGGCTTAATATCCATACAGACATTATGTGTTTCAAAGGACGTGATTTATGTTACAGAAACTCCGATTGCAGACGTGGAGAAATTTGCTGCAAGAACGGATGTAACTATAATGTTTGTCAGCGAAAAACAGAAAAACCAGGACGATGCCCAGTGTCAATTGGTGGTTCAAGACCTTTGTCTGTATGTAGACCAAGATCAAATCCTAGATGCCAAAATGATTATGACTGCAGGGGAATACAGAAATGTTGTTCTGATATTTGTGGTAACAGTTTTTGCTCGGATCCAGTTGTATTGTAATAACTGTTTATTCGAGTAAAGATAATTGTTGTTTTGTCTGAAATTGTGAATCGTACAACATCAAGCTTTTTTTAGACACAGCTTTTTTCAGACAAAACATGAGATTCGCTGATGGTTTTGATTCAAGGTCCCTAACTTATGTTTAGTAATTGTACTTGTGATATTTTATATTATTACTGTTAATAGGCTACTATAATAAAGCGATGTTTTTATCATAAAAATGGATGTGTTTTTATTTTTCAAGGTTTTGGCTAATGAAACAATGAATCAATTTTCATTTTCAGTTTGATTGAAGATGTTCTTTTAGTCATTCATCATGATATACTCAATATTTCAAAGAAAGCACAAAAGTAGAAAACTAAAGTTAATTTCAAAACAAAAAATTCGATATCCCACATTATAACACACCAAGCAGAATTGAAAGCTTTAAAAAAAGAAAATGTAGAAAGGTATGTTGAATGTTGTTATACCTCACATCAGCAACTTTTCAGTTATTGGTGACTCAGACATTTTTTAATTAATCTTAGCATAATCTCATGTAGTAAATGAGTTTGTGCAATTGTTTCTGATCTACTTTGTACTATTGTGCATTTAACGACGTTTGAAGTTAAGTACAATACACTCGTCCCTACTGCTGCGGAGAAACAACACGGACCAGTCAGTCCATTATACTGGTACTGAGCATATCAGTTAAGACCTAAAACAAGGGAAAACCCCTTTTCGTTTTGAGGTTGACGAGGGTCGAACCCAAATTAGGTACAAGCCTTGGAATTTAAAGCTTAATACATTAACAACTCAGTCATCGCGACCCAAAAATACAAAATAGAAGATTGAAGCTGAAAAACTGTTTAAAAAGATTCAAGAAATGGAGAGCATTAGATATGGCAGCTCGAATATATTGCAGTATATATACATCACTGATGACTGTTTTGGTTTTTCTCAACAGAAATACATAACCTTCAGCGTACGTTTACAATGCCCCATGTTAAAAAATTATTACATGTAAACAAAAGTTATAGAAGTTCTGTAAATATATAAAACAAATACCAGTTAAATTTTGATGTGCCAGATGTGCACATAATTTTTTTTTAAAATAACTGTTTGAAATGCGTAGTAATGTTGTTTAACGTTGCATTAGCGATTTTTCAGCTATTTGCGACGAGAACAAGAACAAATTCGTGTATGCGTGTGATTTGCGAAAGTGTATTACGGCTTGCCGTTTACTAGCCCGCACTTAAGGCGACATTTTTTAAAGTTCTACCTCAGGAACTTTGTATGCCACAGACAAGTATACCACTCCCCCAGTTTATTATCCTGGCATCGGATGAAACAGTCGATACTCTATTTTCTAATACCAAGAGCAAACGAGGAAGCAGTATATTAAATTTGATTTTTAATTATTGCCTGGCCGGGTAGAGAATCATAGACTTAAAAATTTAAGAATGTACATGATAAGATACATGTATATTTGCCATTTGAAACATTTTTGATTCTTGACAAAATTACTTTATTAGAAGTTTCATACGAAGCCCGTTAGGTGACATGGAAAATATTATTTCGTTAACACAAAATATTATTACGTTGTTTCTATTTTTTTTTTTTTTTTTTTTTTTCGTTATTTCGAAATATTTATTTCATTTCGTTTTCTCAAAAAAATGTTTTGTTTTTTTTTCAAAATAATATTTTGTTAAAATGGAAATTAAATCGTATTTTATTATTTAAGATTTTTAAAAACTTTTTCGCATTATAGATATATGTTGTTCCTTAACTCTATATCATCCTGCAAGTTTTTCATAATTATGAAATAGAATTTGGAGATTTTTAAAATTAAATTTCGTTACCTGAATTTGAATTTCGTTTTCTCGAAATAATAATTCCTTATCACGAAATAGTAACTTGTTATTTTGTTACTACTAATAGTGTTTCGTTATTTTGAAACAATTATGTGTCATCTTGAAATAGTAGTTTTTCCCTTGAAAATGTATTTTGTTACCTCCATATAATATTTATTTCTGAATAATATTCTGTTATCTAGAACTTATATATTTTTTTTACGAAAAAGAAAAAAAAATGATTTCGCTATTTCCATACTATATTTCGGCCCCTGTAAAAGTTTTTCGTTAATTTGAACAAAGTATCTAGATGACTTTGATAGGGGTTGAGATAATGCAGAATCATGAATTTATTGTAACTGAGAAATGGACCTTAGATATTTTACCAGAATCTGTTTCAGTTTGTAGTGACAATAGTATATATATATATAGATAAACAAAATGTTTTTTTGAAATTAACGTAATGCAATTTCGTTTTCAAAAGAAATACAGTAACCGTTTCGTTATATGAGTATAATTCCTTAATAATAGAAAAAAACTGTTACTGGGAACAACAAACTTCTCTTTTTAAGGTAGCATATTACAATGCATTATGTACTTCGTGATAATAAAATATTATTGCGAGATCACGAATTAATTTTTCATGGAACGGAATTATATTTCGAGGAACGAATTATGCGCATAATGCGCATGCGTTGAGTATGGCGGTCGTTGTTTTTCATCGAGAAAAAAAATTTAAACATTTTAAGTAGTTTCTTTGGATAAATACCGGACTTGTATCATGGGAGTGTTGTGAAAACAAGATGACTAGAGGTAATAACAGTGGAAGGAAGAAAAGGGAAAAAGAAACGTCTGAAAAGACAGAAAAGAAAAGAACAATATCTGAAGTATCGCCGAATTCATCGGGTGAGAACATTTCACCTTTAAGTAAAATGAATAATCCAAATATGAGTTTTTTAAGTTCGGGTGTATATACCGAGGCCTTAGACAGTGTTAATGGTGTATCCAGTAATAATATTATTGTTGGATATAGCGATAATAATATGTCACAATCTGGTAGTGGTGTTCAACAATGTTCACCTGGTTTTAATACAAGTACACCCGCTCAGTCCAAATATGTTTACGTTACCCCCACCACAGTCGTATGGTGTTATAGAACAGTCGCTGAAGGAATTATGCGTACGATTTCAAAGAATGGAACAAGTGAATTCCAGAATGGAGGTAAAATTGAACAAACTTGATGTTATTGAATCAAAACTGACTTTGATGGAAACAAGTGTAAAAAAACTAAATGAAAAGGTTAGTTTCTTGGAAAACAAGATGGTAGGCGTCAATCAGGATATCACATTATTGAAAACCAAGGTGTCCAATTTAGACAGTACCGCAGAAATTTTAAAGTCGTGCAAGGAAAAAGTGTTTGATCTAGAAAAAAGTATAGACTATATTTCGAAGGAATGTGACAATATGACTGGAATTAGCGATAAATTGCGCGAAATGGACAGTTTAAAACAAAGGGTTATTGATGCTGAATCCAGGAGCATGCGCCAAAATTTATTGTTCTTCGGAATACGAGAGGGGGAGTTTTCAAGTGGAGAAGCGAGCGAGACAGAGAATGGCATAACATTTGGAGACTTTAATACCAATTCACTGGTCAGGAATAAAGAATCTGAGTCTGAGAACTGTGTTATAGCTATTCAGAACTTTTGTGAACAGAAACTAGGAATAGTAAACGCTAAAGATCATGTGAAAATAGAACGGGCGCACCGTATCGGCAAAAAGATTCAAGGAAAGGTAAGACCGATAGTAGTAAAGTTCAGTCACTTTCCAGTGCGAGAAGAATTGCGAAAATCAAGTTATAAATTACAGGGAAGCAGATACGGAATTGGAGAGCAATATCCTAAAGAGATACAGCAGAAAAGGAAAGAACTAATACCAAAAATGAAAACTGAGCGAGATAAAGGAAAATACGGCATATCTTTCAGGCGATAAACTAATAGTTAATGGGGCAGTCTGGAAAGCAAACAATTCTAATATCAGAAAGAAATAGGAAAACGGGAAGGAGTCACGTGATTTAAACATATGTGCATGGAATATTCAGAGGGGGGCTGAGTGGAAATTAAAAGAGACGGATTTTACAGATCTGATTATCCATAATGATATTTTATTCTTATCCGAGTGTTGGTTTCAGAGTGATAATGTTTTAAAGTTACCTGGTTTCGCAGATCCAATAAAAGTCGAAAGGAAAAGATGTAAAGGTGGTGGATTATTGTTATACATTAAGGAAGATCTGGTTAATATGATTAACATAGAAGAAATACTTTTAGATAGTGCAATATTTTTAAAGTGTGATAAAAGCATATTCAATGGGAACAATGATTTATATGTGTGTTTTGTGAATATTCCATTTATAGATAATGTATTCTATAGAAAATATAATATAGACTATGATGATATTTATACACAGTTGGAAAACCAGTTAGCTATTTATAAATCGGAAGGTCATGTGATAATGATGGGTGATTTTAACAGTCGGACTGGAACTCTAGATGACTTTACCAATTTTGAAAAAGTCTCAGCATTTTTACACGATACCTTGCAGACTGATATTGACTTTGTCGATAAAAGCCGACAAAGTTTGGACAAAGTGACGAACACAATGGGAAACCGTCTGTTGGATCTGTGTAAATCCATGGACCTAAGGATTATGAATGGAAGATTAGAAGGTGACATTGAGGGTAATTATACGTTTCAAAATAAACGTGGAATTAGTGTTATTGATTATTTTCTATGTTCTCATTCAAGTTTGGATTATGTAAAAAATTTTCAGGTGGGTGCTTTTAATATATTTTCAGATCACGCCCCTCTGTTATTAACTTTAGCATCGGGTTTAGATAAGCCATTATGTACTTGTGATAAAACAGATAAAACAAATAATACCTCATTCATATATAACTGGAACAATGGTAACATAGATAGCATCACGGATAATTTGGTAGAATATATTGATAGTCTAAATAAGGTCAAGGCCGATATTCATAGTGATAGAGATAGTATTGACAAAGTTATTGAAGATTTTACAGACATTGTAAATAATATATTTAATAGTTGTAAAATACCTGTAAAAAGTAACTCAATTTGTTTGCTACATTCTCAAAAACATAAGAAAGTATTTGATGATAAAC
Organism: Tegillarca granosa; assembly: GCA_029721355.1. Lineage (NCBI taxonomy): Eukaryota > Metazoa > Mollusca > Bivalvia > Arcoida > Arcidae > Tegillarca > Tegillarca granosa. The sequence continues at coordinate 11,347,704 of CM056605.1, read as the reverse complement.
CCTGGTTCAATGATAGGTGTAAATTTTTACTTAAGGAATATAAAAACGCATTGTATTGTTTCAATAATGAGCATTCAGATAGAAACAGGTTAAAATTAGCTAATTCTAAAAAATTGTATAAAGAAACAGAGAAGAGGTTAAAGGCAATTTACAAACAACAAGAAGGTAATATGCTATGTGGTTTAAGAAAATCCAACCCAAAACTATTTTATAGAAAATTTAAGAAAAGAAAATTAACAGTGTCGAACAAGTTGAGTGTTGACGATTTTTTCACTCATTTTAAAAATAGTATACCTTTTAGTAATGAAGATCTTGTTAATAATGTAAATTGTAACAATTGTTATTATGAAGAGTTAGACAAAAATATAACTGTGCAAGAAATGGAACATACTTTAAAAAAAATGAAGTCAGGGAAATCTAGTGGTATTGATGGTATATTGAATGAGTTTTTAATACATTATAAAGATATATTTTTACCAGTTCTGGAAAAAATATTTAACGTTATTTTACACACTGGTTATTTTCCTGAAAGTTGGACAAAAAGTGTTATTGTACCTGTTTTTAAAAAGGGTGATATACATGATGTTTCAAATTATAGAGGTATAAGTTTAGTCAGCCATGTAGCTAAATTTTTTACAACTATTGTGAACACTAGACTTTTAAAATGGAGTGAAGAGTACAATATTATTACAGATGCACAGTTTGGTTTTAAAAAGGGAGTAGGTACTACTGATGCAATTTTTGTTTTGCATACACTTATTTCAAAGTATCTTAATAACAAAAAGAGGTTATATTGTTGTTTTATTGATTTTTCTCGTGCTTTTGATACAATTAATCATAGCAAATTGTGGTTTAAACTTGTAAAACAAGGTATTACTGGTAAACTTTTAAATACTGTCCAGTCAATATACAACTCTGTCAAGTCATGTGTTAGATTTAATGGTAAAATTAGCGACTTTTTCAAATGTAATACTGGTTTAATGCAAGGAGAAGCTCTTTCTCCTCTTTTATATTCACTGTTTGTTAATGACATGGAGATGGAATTCATTAGAGGTAATTGTAACTCAATTGAACTACAGTCTATAAATCTATTTTTACTTATGTATGCAGATGACACAGTACTTTTTTCAGAAACGGTGTCTGGTCTGCAAAGTATGTTAGATTCATTACATTGTTATACTTCAAAATGGAACTTAACAGTAAATATCCAAAAAACAAAGTTATGGTTTTTCGAAATGGTGGTAAAATCAAAGTTTGTGAAAAGTGGTTATATGATGGAAAACCAATTGAGATTGTAAACAATTTTATTTATTTAGGATTATTGTTTAATTATAATGGTAAATTTAATTCTACTCAGAAATATTTAAGTAGTCAGGGTCGTAAAGCAATGTTTTCCCTTTTATCAAATATTAAGAATTGTTGTTTTAATATTGAAACACAGTTATCTCTCTTTGACACATATGTTAGCAGTGTTTTAGGTTACTCGTGCGAGTTGTGGGGTTTTGACAAATCTGTTGATATAGAAAAAATTCATTTACAATTTTGTAAAAAGTTATTATGTGTAAGAAAAACAACAAGTAATAATATGATTTATTTTGAACTGGGTCGTTTACCATTACAGTTTTTCAGGCAAATAAGAATTATAAAATACTGGTTAAAATTGTTAAAAACTGATAATTGTATTTTGCGTTCATGTTATAAAGAGTTATTGTGTAGAATTGATACAAATTGTAAATTTAATTGGTTAAGAAATGTTAGAGATTTATTATCAACGATGGGTTTTCATGATATTTGGTTAATGCAATTTGTTGATAATGAAAAACTATATTTGAGTGTTTTTTCTTCTACTTTAAAGGATAATTATATACAGAATATGCTTGAATATTTTGAACAGTCCTCTAAGTGTGATTTTTATAAGTATTTAATAGATACTCATTATTTACAATATTATTTGAGAAAACCAATTCCACTTAAGTATCAACAAACCATTTGTAAATATAGACTCTCTGCTCATGATCTTTTGATTGAAAGAGGAAGGTATACAAATATTGAAAGAAAAAACAGACTGTGTACATGTCCTTTAAATGTTGTTGAGGATGTATTCCATTTTGTACTTATTTGTCCTTTTTATAAGAATGTTCGCAAGCAATATATTAAACCCTACTTCTGGACCCGCCCATCTGCTTTTAAGGTAGTTCAACTATTTGGTTCCTGTAATATTAAACAATTGTGTAATCTTGGTAAATATCTATTAGCTGCTGAAACGGTTAAACAAAATATATCACAAGCTTCCTTCCATTAATATACTTTATAATACATGTATTGCTTCTGATAAATGTCATTCACAATGTATTTGTAAATATGTATTAGATGATTTGTATTTTTGTATTATACGCCATGCTTAATGCATTTATTTATTATGTAATGTAATTTAAGATGCTGATGAGTTGTAAACTTAAAGCAAATAAATTATTATTATTATTATTATTATTTCAAGATAAAATATTTGATTTAGTGACGGAATATAATTTTGAGATAACGAAATACTATTTTAATATCAAATAAATAAATTAATTAAATAATAATAATAATAATAATAATAATAATAAATCATATCGAGATAGCAAAATGCTATTTTGATATAACGAAATAGTTTCAGGTGTAATTAAAATACTATTTTTGGTCGAAAAAAGCTTAATTCAACTTTTACGTTCAGGTTAAATTTGAAAAAAGAAGACATTTTTGAAAATTTAATATTATCTCAATTGATCAAACGTTTGTTATCCATGTGTTTTCTAAAGAAATATCTTAAATTTAAAAAAATCTCCATGGGGTGTTTTTTTTTTTTTAATTTCCCAAGTATATTAATTTTTTAAAGGGCGTTTTTCAATGTCATCGGTTAACGCTTTCCTGTTAGATATACAATAATTTAGCTGCGATAATTACGATCCATATTGTTACAAACGACACGATAGGCTGTTTTGGTAGAACATAAATCCTGATATAGCGGTTGCTAACGGTAACGAAATTTAAAAAAAAAATCTCCATGGGTTTTTTTTTTTAATTTCCCAAGTATATTAATTTTTTAAAGGGCGTTTTTCAATGTCATCGGTTAACGCTTTCCTGTTAGATATACAATAATTTAGCTGCGATAATTACGATCCATATTGTAACAAACGACACGATAGGCTGTTTTGGTAGAACATAAATCCTGATATAGCGGTTGCTAATGGTAACGGATATACGTGTGGACAAACGAGATAGGAAGGGCACGTTTTCTACCGTTATTATAATTATATCAAATTTAAAAAAACACACACACACACACACTGTTTATATCAAACTGGCGATATGGCGAAATTTTGGATCCAAAATATTTTTATAGTTATGATAATAGTTAAAACGTTTGACTGTTCTTATGATTCCACGAATGTTGATATTACAGAAAAGCTTTTTACAAAGAATCATGCTAAGATTCGGATGGTTGAAAATGTTACTCCGGTCCATTCACATTTTGAGAAACAAAACCAAGGTTTACCAAGATTGGAAAAAAATGTTTTAAAAACTGATCCTTGCTTCAATGGATATAATTGCGCGGTTAATCATTTATCAAAATGGCCTCATTGCTATTGTGATGAACAGTGCAAAAAGCTTAATGATTGTTGTTTCAACTACATTACAAATAATGTGTCCAACACAACCCGATATTCCTCATTTAAGAAGTTCCTTCAATGTAGGCATAATATTGTTTTTGAAAGAAGGAGAAAGTTTATGGGCATTTACGTTGTAGCCGGATGTCCAGATACAGACTTAAATCGGTCTATTGCCGGAAATAACTATTCTTCAAACGCTGAAAATGATATTCCCGTAACTGACGCAAATGGTATCGTCTATACAAATAAATTTTATGCAAAGAGTCATGGAACGAATTCCGTCATGTCTTGGACAGTTACGGTCCGGGGTTACAGTGATAAATGTTCTTAACTATTTGGTCAATTGGTTGAACAATTCGCCAAACATAAGTACCATTGACTTAGCTTCACTTCGGACGAAAAATTGTAAAATATCATTTATACCTCCAAAAGACTCCAAGTATAGAATTTGTTATACAAACCAGCACTTATTACCGGTGACAGATACGAATTCTTGCAGTAGATATTTAAATCCTGTCGAAACTATTTTTAGAAATAATTCAGTGCAGATTTTTCACAATTATCATTGTTTGGATAAAGTCAAAGAAGTTAGGGAATATAAATGCATTGATGACTCTTTAACTTCCAGATTGCCTCGCGGTAATAAAGACGTCTATCCTTTTGCCATCATTTTTGACGTGAAAAATAGAAAAACGGAAAAAGAGAGGGATAAATCTATTTTTGAAGACGCTAAAGAAGGCATATTGAGAAATAAACACGAGCATATAAGTGAATTTATGCCAAAGATCCTTTTTACAGGCGTGATCTTGTTTTTTTGTTGTTGTTGTTGTTGAACTTGTTAAAAAATTTTAAAAATATTTTCACGATAAGATTATTTGAGTAGGTAGATTCTTTATCCTCTTGTCACCTAAATAGTTAAGAGATTATTAATAATCCAAGACAAACGTTCTTTAGATCAATACTTGTATCAACAGTGTGTTACACACAATTTGCAAAACTGATATACAGGCCCCAGTTTTCACAGATATTGCACAATTATATTTGAATATCTATTGTCATATTAAATTAGTTTAGTGTAGGTTTGTTAAACAAAACAAAACATTGTCTCATAAAACGTAATTTTTTTCACGATTAAATTATTTGATTGGTAGATCAAACACTTTGTATCTATCTAAATCCTTACATAAAGTTATATGTGAGTATAATCGTGGATTTTTAACTGGTGTCCCTTTGGTTCATTTTTGTCCCAAATTGGCATGTTTTAGATTCTACTTCATTCTTGGGATACCCAAAATCATTCCTTCTAAATTAAATTTACTTTTCATAACTTTACATAATTTACATATTTGGTGGTGATTTTTTGGTCTGGGTCCATTATTTTTTTTTATTGGGAGGTCTAATTTGGTCTAAAATGTGTTTTTCTCGATTTGTTGAAATTAAAAAATAATAAACAATGTGTATATGTATCTTTGATCTACTGTATAAGTGACATCATACATATATATTGTAAAGCATCTTTACCCTTTTTGCACAATTTTGACCCTATGAAGTTTTAATAAAATTGAAATTATAAACGCCTTTTTTCTTATATGTAAAATGTCTTAATACGTATTATAGTATGATGAAACTTGTCTATTGCACGTTGTTGTTGTTGTTGTTGTTGTTGTTGTTGTTGTTGGTTTTTTTTTTTTTTTTTTTTTTTTTTTTTTTTTTTTTTTTTTTCTTGAGATCGCAGCACTTTTAACAATGTTTTATCAACGGTCATAAAATTCAACTAAACTTCACGTTATAAGCACCTTTTGTACTTTTGTAAGGTAAATAATAATAATAATAATAATAATAATAATAATTATTATTATTATTATTATTAATATTATAAATCACAAAAGTTAAATAACAAGTGTCATACTGTTTAAGTCTGCAAATCTGCAGTCAGAGCGAAAGTTTCAAGTTTGGAAGAATAATTTGGGAAATAATGCACCAAAAGTCTCTTGGAGCAAACTGATTTTTAAAAAGTTATTTTTCTAAAATTAAACTTTAATGAACTTATTATGTAAATTTTACAACTATAATCATCATTTTAGACACTAAGACAGCTATAAGACCCCCTTTTTAAAGTTGTTTCAAATATTAAACTTTTATTTATAGCAAGAAAATTTAGTTACCTTCACATATATAAATCAACAAGAAATTATAAACAAATATGGCCTTGCAGTAAAAATTTAAATAATCTTGTTAGTGAATTTTAAAAAATGGCGTCCATTTAAATAATTTTTTTCTTGGCTATTTTTCGGATATTTAATAAATGGGACTTTTTATTTATTTATTTTTTTTGTTTTTTTTTTGTTTTTTGTTTTTTTTTTTTTTTTTTGTTTTGATTTATTTATTTTTAAAAAATAAATATACCTTATTACCGTGATGTTGTAGCATTAGGTAATTGTTTAATGCTGTACAAAATATTTGCTATGCTTTAATGTACTTTATCTTGACGATTGCAGGTTTAGATTGTAATACTGAGGAGTGATTTGAACGAAAGTAGATGGCGTACGTATCTTCTGAGTCTGCGGTTTTTAATCAACTTCTAAGGCAAACAAAGCACTATTTGTTTAACTTTTGTCAAATCATGGCTAAAAATACCTTAAAATATTGAATTGCATTTTTTAGATCCGCGTCGTAGAGTACATTTTAAGGACCCTGTCCATTTGTATTATACCTGGTTTCAAATAAAGAATAAACATTGACTTTACTCAGGAACTTGTTTGCTTCTGTTTTCTAAGTTTGAAGACACTTTTCTCTTTCCTCTCGTAAGTAACATTGTTTTTGACAAAAGCTTTGGTTACCTTCATATACCTTGATAAACAGGTAATAATAATAATAATAATAATAATAATAATAATAATAATAATAATAATAATAATAATAATAATAATATTAATAATAATAATAATAATTATTATTTATTTATTTATTTATTTATCTATTTATTTATTTATTTTTTATTTTTGTACTGTCCATTGTTGTGTCGTGGACATGGCTGCATTGACAATTGTCGAGTTTCTATATATCTATATAATGCTTCTTTTTTCTTTTTCAGGGAGAATTGTGCGTTAAAAATAACTATGATGATTCAGTTTTGGTTGAAAATTACCCCATCAAATTAACTAGAATATTTTATAGTAATAGCAATATTAGTGTCGATCTCCAAGTTACATATCGCCTGCTATGGTTTTATCTTTCAGGAATCCCGGACAAGATGTTTTATTTTTATTTCACAAAAATAATGATTGGACAATTAAGCAATTCTATTACCAATGAAATAATCGTAATCAATGTTGTTTAGATCACTTTACATGGGACAATCTCTAAACTATTTACATTAGCGGAAATAAAAGAAGTCCAAAAGACATTAGACGCGTTTGAAATGTCTTATTTTGAAAATACAACTTTTTTAATAGGAGCGAAATGAAACATTTTTGGACAAACGAGAGAAATGCTCAAGATGGAAATGATGGCTTCATCTGGAATATAGAAGCACAATATGTAGATTATCATATATCAAAAATTGTTTCTTTGGTGAATACAGCAGAATTAAATCAAAATTCTTGTATACCTTCTGGTCGCATATAAACACAACTGTTCTTTATGATAATAACTTTGAAATAACTGGCATTGACAGAGTTAAATACCAATGTGATTTCAAAGAAACAAAGAGGCAAACGGACGCAAATTTTTATCGAAACGAGATACTGGATCAAAACACTATCTTCATACAGACTATTGTCACATATATTTGTTTAAGTTTATCATCTTTTGCAGCTTTTAATACATTTATAGCATTTCAAAAATTACAACTTTTTAAAACGACAGCAGGCGTGATTTCACAAAATGTTTTGATAGTCATGTTGTTTTTTAACATATTCTTTATGATAGGGGTTTTTGTAAATGATTCGCCTTTTCTATGCTTCATAGTAGGTTTTCTCACTCACTTCCTTTCGCTATCGTATTTCCTTTGGATAACCATATTTGTTTTTCATACAGTATACACAATAAAAACAGCAAAAACCTTCACACAAACAAACGCAAACACGAATAACAAAACAAAGCGCATGCGTAAACGTCTTTGCCTGACAGGCTATTTATGTCCCCTATTTGTGGTCTTGCCCTGTATTGTAATCGATTTATGTAACTGTGTTGATATTGAAATTGGCTACAGCGGTGATATATGTTTTCCAACAAAATTCCCGTCCAACCTTGCTGTGTTTATTATCCCAACTGGTTTCTGTATTCTGATAAATGTTATTTGCTTGTTGTATTCAATCACTGTTTTGACAAAACTCAATGATTTTATGATTCACGAAGGTTTACAAAAATCCAAAAGTTACATGGTAGTTTTCTTAAGGATGTGCTGTGTTTCGGCCATTTCCTGGATTCTTGGAATTATATCTGGCACGCTCAGTAATGTTGTAACGGAAATGTGTTTTATTATTCTATCTGGACTTCATGGTTTTATAATATGCATATGTCTGCTTTCTACAAAAGTTTTTCGCGATGCTTTACAAGCATATAGAGATAAAAACACTAATACAGGAATTGAGATAGAGATGATTGGTCCGGACCTTGTCGAAGACAACATGAATTCAAAATCGAACCAGATATGAATATTAGAATAATTACATTGAAATGTCTTATATTAAAGATTTGTGTTTTGACATACGACACTGACATAGTTATACATACCCGCAAATTAAGTGATTTCTGATAAAAGTTTTGCAAATTTTGTTTTACAAATTCATGCATTTCTGAAATGAAAATATTTTTACAATATGCAGGACTTATCAGGATACACAGTAAAACCTGCAAGTTCTCTTTTATTTAATTTTCTTTTGTTCATTATCCAATTAAAAAACAGAACAAAAATTGACAAATATTTGTTTTATACATGAAAATATATTGCAATTGTTTCGTAAAGTAAGGCTTGCCTCTGATTTTTATGATTTGCTTATTCGATTTAAGACCTCTTAGTTTGACATGATAATGAAACCCCACATTTAGGCATAATACAAAAATCACTATGACATGATAATGAAACCCCACATTTAGGCATAATACAAAAATCACTATGAAATTATTTATGCCCTGTTTGCGGCATAAATGTAGTTCTTATTGTGGCATGATAAAGAAAACACTATTTCGACAGGATAACGAACTTCCATTGTGCCATGAAAAAGAAGACACTATTTCGACAGGATAACGAACTTTCATTGTGCCATGAAAAAGAAGACACTATTTCGACAGGATAACGAACTTTCATTGTGGCATGATAAAGAAGAAACTATTTCGACAGTACAACGAACTTTCATTGTGGCGTGATAAACATTTTAATTGTGGCATGATAAAGTAGACACTATTTCGACAGGACAACGAACTTTCATTGTGGCATGATAAAACATTTTAATTGTGGCATGATAAAGAAGACACTATTTCGACAGGACAACGAACTTTCATTGTGGCATGATAAAACATTTTTATTGTGGCATGATAAAGAAGACACTATTTCGACAGGACAACGAACTTTCATTGTGGCATGATAAACATTTTTATTGTGGCATGATAAAGAAGACACTATTTCGACAGAAAAACGAACTTTCATTGTGGCATGATAAAACATTTTAATTGTGGCATGATGAAGAAGACACTATTTCGACAGGATAAAGAATTTTCATTGTGGCATGATAAAGAAAAAAAACTATTTCGACAGGACAACGAACTTTCATTGTGGCATGATAAACATTTTAATTGTCGCATGATAAAGAAGACACTATTTCGACAAGATAAGGAACTTTCATTGTGGCATGATAAAGAAGAAACTATTCGACAGTACAAAGAACTTTCATTGTGGCATGATAAACATTTTTATTGTGGCATGATAAAGAAGACACTATTTCGACAGGACAACGAACTTTCATTGTGGCATGATAAAACATTTTTATTGTGGCATGATAAAGAAGACACTATTTCGACAGGACAACGAACTTTCATTGTGGCATGATAAAGAAAAAAAACTATTTCGACAGGATAACGAACTTTCATTGTGGCATGATAAAACATTTTAATTTTAGGCATGATAAAGAAGACACTATTTCGACAGGACAACGAACTTTCATTGTGGCATGATAAAACATTTGAATTTTAGGCATGATAAAGAAGACACTATTTCGACAGGACAACGAACTTTCATTGTGGCATGATAAATCATTTCAATTGTGGCATGATAAAGAAGAAACTATTTCGATAGAACAACGAACTTTCATTGTGGCATGATAAACATTTTTATTGTGGCATGATAAAGAAGACACTATTTCGACAGGACAACGAACATTCATTGTGGCATGATAAACATTTCAATTGTGGCATGATGAAGAAGACACTATTTCGACAGGATAAAGAACTTTCATTGCAGCATGATAAAATTTTAATTGTGCATGATTAAGAAGACACTATTTCGACACGATAACGAACTTTTATAGTGGCATGATTAAATATTTTAATTGTCGCATGATGAGGAAGACACTATTTCGACAGGATAAACATCCTTCATGTGGCATGATAAAAGATCCTCATTTTGACAAATCAAAAACGTTCAACTTGGCTTGAAAGAAAAAAATAACTGTGACAGAACCTTCATTGTGGCACGAAAATACCACTCATTGCAGCATTACAAAACATTTTCAGTGTGGCATATTAATGAAAACGCTTACTTTAACATGGTATAGAAACGACATTGTGACATGATAGAAATTTAATTGCGGTGTGATAAAAATCCATATTTAAGAACTCGGTTTGTGGCATGGTGAAAATTTACTCTACTTGAGTTTACGTATGTGCGTATGTGTTTGCGTGTGCGTTTGTAGGCGTGTGTTTCTGTGTTGGTTACAGTCATTTTCGACTCCTTCTGAAACCACTAAATTTTAATGAAACTTTTCCTAGAAATAAATATTTGATGTTTAAAGCAGAGTTGTCTGTGGCTTTTGCAATGGCTACTAAAACTAGCTAAAGATGATGACCTAGGGGTGCAATTTTTAATTAATTTCTTCTTTAAAACTGGTGATGTGATATTTTGCTTTTCGGGCGCATTTATCCTTCAGTTTAATTAATAATTTCGTTAAATTTTGTCAGAAAAAAATTTACGCGTTCTTTGCCACACACACACACACACACACACACACACACACACACACACACACATATATATATATATATATATATATATATATATATATATATATATATATATATATATATATATATATATATATATATATAAATTCTATTTCGTCAAATGACGTTAAATTGTTATTTAGATAATTATATGGGAGATTTTAGCTTTGGCATTTTCTTTAATCTTCAAAAAAGCTGCTCAGGGTCAAAGGTCAAGATCATGATTATTTTATATCTTTGTAGTTTAATTAGCGCTATTTTTGTTATTTTTGATAATATTTAAGCGAAGATTTTAGTTATTGATGTTTTGAAGTTTTTTTTTAATAAATAAAGTTAAAATGAAATATCGGAGTTATGAACTTATTATGAAATAAGCACGTGTCATCTCTAAACCCTGTAATTACCACATGCTCACTAATGTTATTTATTGCTAAATTTTGTGTAATTTTGTATTAAGTACATAGGCTAATTCGTTTCTCCGTGTAGTATAGCGTGTTTGAAGGGGCCTTATAATGATATAAATATTTTGCCATTTTTTCTATTGAATTATTACTTTATGGGTTATTATTATTATTATTTTTTTTTTTTTAATTTATCTATTTATATCTTTTATCAATATTGATTGATTTATTTATTTGTTTGTTATGTTTTATTGTTTTAATATAAATAAATATATATAAATTTCAAACATTATAGTATTGTAATTTACTTGCCAAAATGTTGTTATTTTTTCAATTAAAATAATAGATATAGCTTCACTGTGTGGAATTTAATAAATAAAACCTTCCTTTTTGAAGTTATGCTTTACAGCTAATACACACTCTGTGTTTACTCTGCTAGTGTTTCACATATAATTACTTTAGTTTAAAATTTTGCCATTGTCGTTTTATATCATTTAACTTATCATATGTTTTATGTCTTTATTTGTCTAATAAAAAGTTTTCCATTTCTGTTTTTTCTTTGAAGTTTGAATTTTGATTTAGACTATTTCTAATTCAATTTTTAACTCGATATTTTATTGCATTTATTAGTAATAGGTGTGTCCTGTCTTCCTAAAAGGGCACCTGTTAGCGGTGGTTTTAATACATTTGCATTTTACGTTCATAGAACGGAATGTAAACCAACGGCAATCGACCTATTCTACAAGGCGCATCAGTAAAATTCTTGTATCGGCAGTTGCTATCTTGCACGTTATTTGTTCATGTTTACATATTATCTGCCAGCGCCAAATGTTATCCCGTATACCTGAATACCAGTGCAATATCAACTTTAAGGTTTCAGTAAAATATTTCTCTTATTTATTTTCCTAAATTCCATAATAATACAATTTAACTGAATTATTATCTTTGACATGATTTTTATCACCTTTCTTCGTTTTCGTCAGTATTTTAAAGACCATGCTAAAGATACGATCTACAGAATGTTAGAGATTTTGATAGACAGCACATTTTGTTTTCTTTGCCAATATTAATTTTTTTACAAACAGTCGGTAAACAACTGGGCACATATTGTGCACAATTGATTGCTGACCCGATTCTTTATTCAATAGCTTTTTATGGAGAGCATATATCACAAAGTTTTGTTTTGTATATCAGAATGTTGTAGGTATTGATATGACGCTGATTTTGACACAAAGTTCAAATTCATAGGATCAAAGGTCAAGGTCATAGCTTACAAAAAAATTGAAATTGTTAATTATTTGAAAAACCATTAACTATTTTTGTAGAGGCATGTATATAATTTTTTTTATTTATATTTTTTAACATTTTTACAAAATATGTATAAGACAAGGACACCATTTACACACACATATACATACGTCTTTCTTGAAATTATAAGCATCAATAATTATTTACAGTGTTCCTACATATTCAGACAATTTGTATGTTAAGTAAAAATAAATCAAGTTAATATATTAATTGCATATACCAAACAATGTTATAATCTAACATCTAAATACAATATGTACAATGATTTGATCTAAATTAATGTAACAGTTCATTTACTCGCAGGTGTTCTTAATATGAAGAATCACTGTTTACAATATTAATATATGTTATATTGTTAAATTATGAAAATAACCAATCAAGTTGTCCGAAAGCGAAATAATTATTCCATTTTAAGGTAAAAACATTGGATTTCACAGATAGTTCATATAGTTTCTTTTCAATTTTGTAGTATTGGAAAATAATTTTTTTTAATTCAACGATATTAAATGTTTATATGAAAGTGTTCCAAACTGATAGACTGTTTAGTAAGTGTGATTATATAATTAAGAATATGTTGATTTTTTCAAGAACTTCCCAGAATTGTGTCTTTTATCGTTATTGATTGTGTTTTAGATGTATCTTCATTAAGTCAATTTTCCTAATTTTCCCACAGTTTTCGTATTAGCTGATAATCATAAAAAAGATGACATACATGTAAGTCTTCTTTAAAATTTTCGCAAAATGTACAGTGAGAGTCTTGTTTTATTTTTAATGTTTAAGAAATTTATTCGTTCCGAAAATGCGATAAAGTATTCTAAAATTTAACCATTTCAATTTAGTATGTACATGTATATAATGTTGTAGCTATTGATACGGCAAGTCATAGGTTCAAAGGGCAAGGTCATAGCCGTATATGAAAAAAATTGTCTTGATCACCATTACCGTTTTATATAGGCATGCGTAGTGGGTTTAAAAGTCATTAAGCACACTAAAATGATTAACCACCTGAAAATTATCCATTGTACTTTAGTTACTACATACATGTAAGTTTTACCCATTTATAAATGAACTGTGACTAAATATATCTGATTAAGTATTGTGATAGTTTCAAATCGGATAAAACTTGAAAAGATTTGTATTACAGTTATTGTCTATAGTACTTTGCAAACGATTTAGGACATCATTAACACCCATCGACCTCTAGTTTCTATTGTCTTTGAAGGTTTTACTTTGCTTTTGGGATTGCGATATTGGCATGGACTAGTAAGTTTGTGCATAATAGACTATGTTGTTATTTTAAAATGTGGTTATTGTATTAAGAGCGAATTGAATTTCGCTGAAATTGTCGCAAATAGCAATAAGTTGTATTCTTCCCCGCGAAAATGTATGGATCTGCGCCAATGCATGTACTTATCAAGAAGTTTATTGCGTGTAACGTTGTTTAATGTCACATCCGCAGTTTTTTTTTTTTTTTTTTTTTTTTTTTTTTTTTTTTGGCTCTTCGCGACTACAGAAAAGTTATTAAACTCCAGGAATAATTCAAGAACCAGTTTATGTGTGGATGTGTGTAAAATGGTCTGTCTCAATCTGTCGAACATACATGGCGTACAATGTGTTAGCTTACCAAATAAGTATGCTTCAGACATGCTTACCTTTCTCCTAATGACATTTTCATGACTTGAAAAAACCATTCTGCTTTCAAAATGACGAGCGATACGCGAGGTAGCAAAATCTCAAATCAGTCTTATTTATGACCTCTTCGGGATTTAAACCCATACTCGCGCTACAAAGGCGGACACTCTCCAACCGAGGCTGTCATGTAATTCAGGGGTGGATAGTCAATAATGCATTTAGTTTGTATTTCACTCCTCTAGCTCGCCAGAATAAAGAGTGAAAAAGAGTAAAACAGTAAGACTCTGGTCAGCGTCAGCGATAAGTGTTTGGTGCTCTCGCGGAAGATTTTGCTTGCTTATGCTATTGCGTGTTTACATGGCAGTTATCGTGCACACACGTAACTGATATTTGTGAGCATGCAACAAATTTAGCATTAGCAACTAAAATAATTGAGTGATCACACGATAACTTTAGTGCTTCAGACGTAATAGTCATCACCTCGTCTCGACAGTTTTTTTTTTCAAAACGCCAACTTATATCTCAACAAGTCAAGATTATAGACTCTTTCATATGTATGGATAAAAGAGAGGGCTATTCCACCCGAGAGATTGCCGAGGCTTGGGTTTTACTGCATTTAGTGATCCCAAGAGTGGGATTAAAAGAATCTATCACTAGTTCTAATATATCTGTTTCAGAACGAGGCTTGCCCACAAGTAGTGATTGATTCTATTTCTTGCACCACAAAATATACAAGTTCTATTGAAAATCAACATATGATGGAAGCGAAGTGGCGTATGGATACAAAAGACAGGAACAAGCGTGACGTCATAATTCATTTTAACATTACGTCATATAAAAATTACGTCATATAAAAAATAATTTAATATGAAATAAACTTGTTATTGATTTAGAAAAAAAAGTTTTTAAAATTACATTTAAATTTTAAACCGTAGTATTACCTGTTCCATTTATTTGTTTGTGCGAAGGTATGCCAGATTCTTGGGTTAAAAGTGCTTCTCAAAGTATCGATACACCTCTGATTTCATTGATAAATCTTCGCGGGAAAAAGAGCGTGAAGCCATCTTGTACAGGGGGTGCAAGATTAAAATATCTTGCACCGCTGTTTATATGGAAATTTCTATCTGGGGTGCAAGAAAGTCCTATCTTTCACCCACACATACTGAGAGTCCTTTTCTCTCATATTGTTGTCAAAAGTTGTGTAAATTGCATTAAAAGTCCTTACACTCGGTCCATTTCTGGATTTTTACCACTTTCTTTTATGAGCCCGGGAAAAAATAAACATCATATAATAAAGACTATGGTAAAGTACGTTGTCACTGTCACTTTCTATTGTTATGATGCGGCGACGTTTTGGTGCTGAGGCATTTGAAGTAAAACTTACAGTTATTTGCCAATTATTCATATGTGATCCAGCGGATAACGATTCAATGTTATTTTCAGTGTTACTTTTTCAATTTGAGATGTGATTAAATGTGGCTACTCGATTCCCTTGATTTTTTTTTACGAATCCCTCCTTTTGAACGAGATTAATACACGAGCGTGAAATAACAGGTAAGGGAGATTTTTCTGACCTGACTTTATTTCATGGGGAAAACCTATCATAAATAGTGTGATATGAGAGAAAAATTGATTTAATGGTGAATAAACATAACTTTCTTAACTTGTAGTTTTTAAATATCTAATTAAAACCAAAACAAAACCAGAAAACAAAATTTGTTTTATTAAAACAACAACATCAATGACACCAATGAATGAAATAATAATAATAATAATAATATTCTTTCTTTGTACAACAACTAAATATTACAATTTTAATCTATTAAACTAAAATGAGAAAATCTGAATAACAAGAATATTTTAATGCCAAACAGATATAATAAATTAAGTAAGATTTAGACATTCCACAATATTTATATTCGCTGCTAGCTAAAGGCCTGTTTATTTTAAAATTTTAATCAATTTGCGATATCACTTTTGCAAATTTGAATTAAAATTCAACATGAAATGTTTGCGACTACATTGATTTACTTTTTATAAAGCATAATACTAGTTGTACTCGTACTTTATTTATATATACTTCTCGAAAATAGCGTGCTCGAAAAATGGACAACTTACGGTCTACAGTACTGTTATAACTATTCCATGTATACTACATTTTCTGTCTAGTTGAAGCCTTTGTTTTTTGGTTTTTTTTTTGTTTTGTTTTGTTTTTTGTTTTGTTTTGTTTTGTTTTTGTTTTGTTTTGTTTTGTTTTTTGTTTTGTTTTGTTTTGTTTTGTTTTTTTTGGTATACAAGAGTTTTATGCGGAGTTTTATTAGACCGCTTTACTTCTACATAACCTTGATTTTTTTAATTGGGTAAAAGAAAAATTAATAGAGTGGAACGAGGTGACAGTGACTGATTTTAGGTCAAGATTCTTTTACATATGTTCACTTATTCAGTTCTAGAATGGAAGAGGACACCGGGGTGCCCAAAGAAAACAATTTACCCGCAACAAAGCAATTACAAGAGGATCTGCCCGGATCGAAAAACCGCGCTTTATACCACACTACCACTGAAGGCTCTTTAAACAATTGCTGAAATTTAGATAGAGGTATCCCCAAAAACAAAATTTTTAGTTTTTAACAGACAATAAAAAAAGTATGAAATATTGTTTGTACAATGAGTAGTCATAACATTAAAAACAAACTTTAACCAAGATTATGAAATAGGAAAAATAATTTTAGCACTTCAAAAAAATAAAAAAGTCATAAGATATTTCTGAATATTCGAAAAAAAGTTAATTAGTAAAATATGATTTCAAGTTTATTAAGTTGATTTCAAACTTGGTTTGATTTTGAACTGACATTGTTTTCTATGACCCCCTGGCCAATCATCTCTATCTCTGTCCCTGGTGTAGTGTTTTTGTTACGGTATGTTTGTAAAGCATCACGAAAAACTTTTGTAGAAAGAAGACAAATGCAGATCATAAAACCATGAAGTCCAGCTAAAATAATAAAACAAAAATCAACTACAGCACTGCTAAATATTCCAGAAATTATACCAAGGATCCAAGAAATGGCTGAAACACAGCACATCCTCAAGAAAACAACCATGTAACTTCTGGATTTTTGTAAACCTTCGTGAATCATAAAATCATTGAGTTTTGACAAAACAGTGATTGAATACAACAAGCAAATGACATTTATCAGAATACAGATACCAGTTGGGATAATGAACACAACAAGGTTGGACGGAAAATTTGTTGGAAAACATATACCACCGTTGTAGCCGATCTTAATATCAACACAGTTACATGAATCAATAACAACGGATGGCAGAACCACTATGATGGGACTGATGTACCCTAACAGACAAATACGCATGTGCAGACTTTTTGTTTTATCATTTGGATTAGATTTTCGGTACGTTTTAACTGTTTTAATAGTGTAAACTGTATGAAGAACAAACATGGTTATCCAAAGGAAATACGACAGTGCTAAATAATGTGTAATAACACCAGCTACAAAACACATTACAGGAGAATCACTTAAACCAGTACCGAACATAAAACAAATATTAAACATGAATATCACTATCAAAATATTAAGGGAAATCACGCCTGCTGTTGTTTTAAAAAGATCCAATTTTTGAAACAACCCAAATGTATTCAAAGCAGTAAAAGATGATAAACCCAAACAGGCATATGTGATAATTGTTTGTATAAAAAATATATAGGATTCCGAAGTTTTCTCTTTAAATTGAACTTGATCGTTTGCGTGACCTGTGGTCTCAAACTCACAGTGGTGTTTGGTTAGTGTTATATCAGTCCATTTAGATTGATTGTTATGAAACATCATTGTTTTTATACTGCAACTTGAAGGTATGCAATTACTTTTGTTGATTTTAGTTTCATCAGTCAATGTGAGAATGTACTGAATCATATCATTACTACAATGACCCTCATGAAACCAGATATAACTGACGTTTTCGTTCGCAAATGTTTTGTTTTCTTTTCGAAAATGTATTATGTTACCTATATTTACAAAATTTGTTTCTTCTGAATAGGATAATTCTATTTGGTTCATTTTTTCTTGCACTTTTTTAATTTCTGATAGTTGTATTGATTTTGTAATCACACCTTTAAAAGATATTTTAACAATATTTTTTATTGTCCCTCCGTAAGTGACATTATTCTTACTCTGACCAATAAAGTACTGGAACAACAAAGGTTTAAGTAAACCGTCTGGGAAACATGACATAAAAAATGTTATCAGTCGTTTTACTGGCATGTCTTCAATAGGACGGTTACTGGAAAAAACAAACCAATTTTGGATTGGATAATTCTCTGTCAAAACTTGTTCACTCGAACTATTTGAAAAACAGTCCTGAAATATACAGAAAAAATGAAAATAAAAGTAAATAACACAAACATTTTAAGACTAGGATATATATATATATATATATATATATATATATATATATATATATATATATATATATATATATATATATATATATATATATAAAGAGGTATACAACTGGAAGAATTGCAATAAATATTGTTAGATTTTAACAATTCTTCTTCGAAGTGTCATTTTTAAGATAAACGTGTCATTATAATGCATCCTAAAGATGATATAAATTACCACCGTAGTCGGTAATATATAGTATGTTTTACCTTATTTAGTGATTATAAACATAATACTATATGACTGATAAATAATTACATTAAACCTTCACCATAAATAATCGGAAACAAGTGATTTATTTCAAACTTTAAAGGTAGCTATATATGCTTCTTTAGAGTTATTCTGCGAAAGGTATCATAATAAATATTTGATTTTAAAAACAAAAAAAAATGTTTCAATAAATAATCCTTTGTAAAGCTGAAAAAAACGTTAAAGGAAGAAAAAAAAACTGTTAGCTCTTTATACCAGGTAGTTATGCATATTGTGTTATTGTCCATGTATATATTGTGGATTTATTTATTTATTTATTTATTAATATTATTTTGTTTTATGCTTTGCATGATAAAATCTCATTACAGATCATCATAATAATAATAATCATCATCATCATTATCATCATCATCATCTTCAGCAGCAGCAGCAGCAGCAGCAGCACAACAGCAACACTGTGATAATTATTATTATTAAGAAAATTTAAGCACTGTCCCACGTTTTGTCAGTTCGTGTCTTATTCTTTAACCACACGGATCGCTAAATTTTCATATTTGTTTCAAACATACATTTCGATGTCAAAGAAGTGTCATAATGAAAGTTTTTAATATCGCGTGCTAACACTGGAGGTGCTGCGTGCTCACACAAAATTTAACGCATGCTCATACGAAAAATGTATTTCCTTCTGTACAGGGATTTATTCTAACAATCCTGACAGAGAACTACTTAAAACTTGGTCAGTTAAAACATAAACCAAATTATCAGTTTTAAACACTGGCAAATACACACTACTTCTACACATAATGTGCGTTGCCATTTTATTTAAATTATTTGTAAATATAGATATTTAGAAATGTTTACAATATTTTATTTTTTAGTGTAAATGATCTTCCGTAAACATAGACTTACCTCTTTTTGTAGTTTTTTAGAGTTGTTATCACTTGTGGATTTACTTACAGCTGTTTGAAAAAGATTAATGAATCTTTTATTATACACACTGAAAATAGCAGTTAGAGGATAAAAGTTTTTATCGATACCTTGCTTTCCATATAACACTATATCACTAACACATTTAGTCATGATAATGTTGTTAACATCTGTCAAACAGTGGAAATTATGATAAACCTGCCTTACAAAATTACTGAATATAACTTCGACTGGATTCAAATAGCTGCTGCATGAAAAAATGTTTGACACCGAAAATATATGTTGGTTGGTATAGCAGATTCGATACTTGGAATCTTTTGGAGGTAAAAACCCAATTTGACAACCTTTCAATCTCATGTTAATTAGATCAATATTTTTAAATTCTGTGGCATTTTCCAATATATTGAACAAATAGTTCATAGAGTTATCCCAATATGCTTTAATTATCACTCCCCATTCTCTAACCGACCTCGCTCCATGACACAATGCACAAAATCTATTTGCATAAACGATATCATTTTCATCTGTGACGGGAATGTCGTCTTCTTTTGACATATTGCATTTTTTCGCTAAAGTTTCGTTGAAAAACGAACTGGAACAAACAGAAACCATGTAAACTCCTCTTTTTTTCTCCCTGTTTTCAATGATGATATTATGTTTGCATTGAAGAAATTGTCGTACCGAAGCTAAAGTTGGTTCTGCTTGAGAAACGTTGATCTCAGTTTTATGGTTGTAACAGCAATCATTAAGGTCCCTACACTGATTATCGCAATAACAATGGGGAAAGCTTATATTTCTGTTTATATCGCAATCATATCCGGTGATACAGGGGTCGCTATTCATAGGACCCGAGTCTCTACGTATTCGGTTTTCATAACGGTTAAAGTCTATGCTTTCATTTTCCACGAGAGGGTAGGAATTGTATATATATTCTCTCACCAAATGAATGCTTTGATTCGTACGATTTTTTAAGTTTAGTTCATCAGTGGTATAAGCACTAGAAAAAAATATACAAACTAAAATATAACGTTGTATATCTGATTCATTATTAAGTTCTCCATCCTGTTCACAAATGTAATTTACACATCTGTTATATACCTTGATATCAAACTGAGTTCATGATAGAACCACGCCTTTTGTTTCATCAGAAATAATACACTTTTAATACACGATATTAACGTCATTGCATCATGTTTTTCACACGTTAAATTAATATTATATTGAGTTTTTTAATACTGTATTTTTTTTATTAATTCTCTTATAAAAGACCAAGCTCAAAATTGAATACTACAGCTAGATACATGAAATGAACCTTACAATCATAAACCTTTGATAAAAAGAACAAAATCCCACACATGCCGGGTGTAGCTAGCAAGACATGAGACGCTTACCATTCCCGAACACTAGACCTCCCTACCATGTTGGAAGTTCACGTGTTAATTTAATTTGCCAATTTTCAAAGTGTTACTTTTCCTTGGGTATTGTAAATTAGCCTTTGACCCGCATGTTTGAGTTTTTTTTGTAAGATAATATGTGATATATTATTATGATGGAAAAAATGTCTAATATTGATACATGTAGTTATTTTTATAGTTTCTTAAATACAAATGTGTTTAACTCGTATAAAAACCTATGTATATAGCAATACTCAAATGGCCAATAGAGGGAAAACTATGAGACCGCATGTGATTTTATCAAATATTATAAGAAAATTCCAGGGCTCAGATCTTATTCAAAATCGTAAAACGATACGCGAAATCATTTTAGTTGGATGTGACCATATTCTAACGTTAATATTAAATCATTCTTTGTACATAGTCTAATATATAAAAAATAGCATTTTTATTTATTTTTAAAATGTTTTATTTTTAAATGTTGTCTTCCAAAGTTCATATTGAACAGCACTGCACAGTCCACACAACTTTCCAGAAACGTAATAGAAACCGGTTGATCAAAAAAAAAAAAAAAAACAAACAAACAAAAAAAAAAAAAAAAAAAAAAAAAAAAAAAAAAAAAAAAAAAAAAAAACACACACACACACACACACACACACACACACACACACACACATACAAATTAGGGTCTAAAAAGAAATTTTGGTTGATGAATGGACAAAAATTAGTTTCAAACACAAAATATGTGATATAAATAGATATACCCAAACTTCGGATAATGTCGAAAAAATAATGCTGCTTATCTAAACAATCTTCAAATTCTTCATTCCGTTACATGCTATTTTTTGCAAAAGGATGCATTGCCCTATTAAATATTTGTTCATGCTGTTCAAAAAAATCTCTTTTCATTCATTCATTCATTATTTCCTTCTTGACGGAGATAATTGACATGAACATAATATTAATATTACAACATCAGGCAGTATACAAAAATACAGACAATGATAACATTATTACATTAACATAATAACAACATTAGTGTGAGAACACAAGAACTAAAAACTATCTACCGTTAGAATAAATATCCTGGAAAATAGATAAGTTTGACGTCACAGGTGTTTTAACACAATCGGTGTTGTGTCATTATATAGGGGCATTTAACTGGTATTGTGATGAAATAAAGGTGCTCGTGCAAATGTCGAGTCATATCGGGACAATATCAGTTCAGTAATCCTTTTATTATATAGCAAAATACATTTCATTTACTTCCCACTTGTATTTCATCTAAAAAAAAATTGATAAATTTCCATCGATTTCATTGGTTGAAAAGTGGAAATGTAAAACGAACGGACAACTTTTACTCACGATGCCAGTCATTTTACCTTGTTTTGAAGTTATAAAAGGATAAATTGCATACAGTTTTTCTCTCATTTGATTAAAATGACTTTAAAATTTAATATTCGCTAATAACGCAAAAGTGTGCACAGACATTCAGGTCATTTTTCAATGACCCGAATAAAAATAAGATTAAACATCATATTTGTCTCAAAATACACAAATATTCCACTAGTTCTTATAAACTGTACAATATCACAACAACAACTCTATGTCCTCTTCAGCCATGATACAGAAGACAGTGTCACGTCACAACGTGTGCAACATGAAAAATGGATCCAGGAGACCTCTGACCAGGACAAAGTTTGCGTGCAAATATCGATATATATTTTTATATATATTGCACGCTTACACCTCTGAAATTTATCGTTATATTTGTATGTGAAACATATATTGCTATATAATAATTGTGTGTAAAAACCATGAATTTTTTTAGTTTAGTGTCATGTGCAGAATTTTGAATTTTTACAAAGAGAAATATTCAAAATTCTGCACACGACAATAATTGTCATGTGCAGAATTTTGAATATTTCTCTTTGTAAAAATTCAAAATTCTGCCCATGACATTAGCAACATGTACATATAGAGGAACTTTTAGCAAATTTTACATAGTTTCAGTAGGTAAAATATGAAATATCAAGAATTTTTTCGGTTCTCCAACTTTTAATCATTCGTGTATGAATGTTGGATAAGAGTTATGTTTTTAATCGATTTTATTGAATGAGTTGTAAATATCGGCTCGTTGCTAACAAATTTGTAAAAACAGTCGCGTATCAACTGACAAAAACTTAAACCATGATTTCCGACACACCCATTTTGCTGATACTGATAGCAATATAATCTGTACACAGTTGGCGTTTGATTGTTATTCGACCCCCGACAACAATGTTCCAATAGAACTTGTAAATTTTAATCAACTGTTAATAGTAAGGTAAAATATAGAAATCTGATTATGTCAAACTCATAGAAATAACTTTTGTTAAACAATTTAAATTATTGTGGATAAAAATAAGGACTTCGTGAGTTGTATAAAATCAGAAAATAGAATATGACGATTTAAGCAATAAAGCTTATTTGTAAATAAAGTTCTAATAAGACCACATCAAATTTTTTTTTTTTTTTTTTTTTTTTTTTTTTTTTTTTTTTTTTTTGAATAAATATAAATACACCTGTTGCAATAATAATATATGACATTTATCTAAGATTAATATTGCTGTAAATACATATCACAAATTTTACATCCAAAAAAGCTGGATAAAAATGTCAGGCGCGATATTTTTTGAAATTTTTTTTTGATACTAGAGAAATAGTGTCTTGCATTTATGATACGCCAATGTATTAAGGAGATTTATTAAAAAAAAAAAAAAAAAAAAAAAAAAAAAAAAAAAAAAAAAAAAAAAGAGGGGATTTTGCTAAATCTGCCGGTTATTATTTTAAAAGAGGGCGATTTAGTACTTTTTTAAATGAATGAAAAAAGCAACCGAGACTATGAGACATATAAAATAATACAAATAAACCAATCTTAAATTAGGTCTAAACTCTGATTATGTAGGTTTTTATATAACGGACTTATACAAGTATTTTCCTTCAATGCAATGACAGTTGTATATGCAAATGATATTGATCAGGGACTTCAAAGTGGTCCCTGAACTTAGCAGTCACAGAGTGAATTTATGAATAAATTCGGGAAAAATCCCAAGATTCAGATATCAATCCGCAAGTTCAATTAAGTCATCGGCGCTTTTGCGTGTATAGCTCTATTGCACCATTTACATTTAAATAAAAGTTTAAAATATTTCTTCGATAGAAAATACATTATAATTGCAAGTTTAATTCAACGCGTAATGTGATAAAACTTTCACATTTGAATATTTTTTTGCGTATTGATCTTAATGCAGATAGAAGAGAACTATTGAAATGAGCGGGAAAGGATGAATTTATGAATGAATGTTAGAAAGAGCCCTAGATCTCCGATATCAATCCGCAAGTTCAATTAAATCTTTGGCGCTTTTGCGTGTATAACTCAATATTTTACGATAATAGTTTGAAACGTTTTCTTTGTTCAAAAATACTTTATAATTGCAAGTTTAATTTATAAGCATTTATAATTTGATTAAACTTTCGCTTTGGAATATTTGTGCGCATTGATCTTAATACAGGTGGGTCGAGTGGTAGGAAAGCTAACAAGTTGTCGATCAGTTGATGACAACTACAGCACTAGAAACACACAGTATTCTTCCTTTTACTGTCCCCTTAAACTTTCAAGAATTGCACCTACCAACCTCCAGACAGTTATGCCAGGTTTAAATTTTATCTTCCCTTTTAGTAACTAGTAACTGAATTTCTCTGCTTCCATCTTGGCCCTATCAGGACTATGGTTTAATCCTCAGTTTGCTTGACTAAGGTCAGTGGCTTTCTCTTGGAACTAAAACTCCGATTTCTACACTATACCCAAACTGACTGCATTAATTTAAGGGAAGTAATCTTGATAGAGTTTATTGCTTACTCCACTCCACACCTCTCGCATTAGTTCTATGCAGATCTTAAAATAAACAGAAATTACATAACTAATTGTTCAATTTGTTAAATTTTTGGGAACTCATTGTTCAGTCTTTTCAGATCTGAAATTTTTAGGTTCCATGACAAAATATGTTAGCCATATGTTTTAGCATGCTAGTCTTAATGGCAAGATAACTTACTGGCTCATCAATAGACTACTAGAGCATCTCTCTTGTATTGTGAAGTACTAAAATATTCTCAGTTAATGCTTGTTCCATTTTCCTTTCCCCTGCCCTGCATTTTAATTTGTGGACCGAACTTAACAAAAACATAACATTAAGCAGTAATTGGTTTTAAATATGGTAATATTTATTTTTCTGACTAAAAACAGGCTGCCAAAAAGCTGTAATATACTTACACTGGGTCAATATAGATTTATATTTACAATAGAAAAATAATTTCTACGTTGAACCCAGTTTGATTTTTGATTTCATTATTCGCATAAACATCGGTTTCGCAGTTCATTAGATTTGCTAGTTTTAAAATCTGGTTCATTCCTTGATAACCCAGGAAAAAATGACAGTCAATTCTTAAATGAACTATAATCAACATGAAAACCGGTTTATTGACCACATAAATTATAAGCTCAGTTATAGTTAACTTACTTCTATTTGTAACACTTTTGGTTTGTTTTAAGTCCAAAATAGAAATATAAGGATCTAGCCATGACCAGGTTTCAAAGGCCTTTAGTGTAAAAATTATCTTATAAGCACCTCTCACCATTTAGGTTTAAATCTGCACTGGGTACAGATCTTAATCAAGATGTTTGTTAGCTTGCATTGTTAAAGATCAGAAGTTTTCTCAGGGTACTTTCCTCGACCATCTTAGGGCCGACCAGTCTCAATATACGTGAAAGAATTTTGACTAAGGTGTAAAACACCATTATTCCATTCAGGTATTACTGCCAGCTGTTATGCTTATAAAATAAAATTTACATGATGCCTTTTAGAAGAGACCTGAAGATTTTTTTCTGTTTCAATATTATATAACTAAGTCACCATAAAGTCAGCATAAAGTCAGCATAAAGTCAGCATAAGCAATTATTTGATTTTATTATTTAAACTTCACTTTAGCCAGGAGTGAAATGATAATAACACTACTCAGTAATAATAATATTAATAATAATAATAATAATAATAATTATAATAATGATGATGATGATGATGATGATTATGATGATTATGATAATAATAATAATAATGATGATGAAGATGATGATGATGATGATGATGATATTAATAATAATAATAATAATAATAATAATAATAATAATAATAATGATGATGATGATGATGATGATGATAATAATGATGATGATGATGATTATGATTATGATGATGATGATAATAATGATGATGATGATGATGATGATGATAATGATAATAATAATTATAATAATAATAATTATTATAATGATGATGATGATGATGATGGTAATAATGATGATGATGATGATGATGATGATAATAATAATAATAATGATGATGATGATGATAATAATAATAATAATAATTTTAACTAGAATAAAATGTATCGATAACATGTCAAGAAAATGATAATTATTTATTTGAACTTTTGATCATTAACGAATCCCAAGGTTACATTTCTTCAAAATTACTGTTTTACACGCCAATGTCTCTAGTCAAGATTCTTTCATTTACTAGTATATTGAGACAGTCAACTTTGAAATGGTGGAGTGAAGTTTTAATAATTATGCCCAATTCAAGATTCTTTCACTTAACTCTAAATGGTACGTTCTGGAATGGTGGAGTGAAATAATGGTGTTTCATGCCAAGGCAATATTCTTTTACTTGTATAAGACATTCAGTTCAAAAATGGTGGACTGAAGTAAAGGTGTTTTACATCCCTGCCAAGATTATTTCACTTGTATCAAGATCATTCTTGAATGGCAAGTCAAGTATTAACTAGTGATTTTATGATTTTAGGTAGTAAGTTTTGAGATGGTGGAGAGTTGAAATGGTTTTTCAAGCCCGAGTCAAGAGTTTTTCATAAGGCTTGTGGAGAAAAGAGAGAGAAGTTGTTGAGAAAGTCCGTTTCGAGATGGAGAAGGACACCAGAGTACATAAAGAAAAGCATTTTCAAACTGACAAACAAGTGTAATTTTTTCAGCAGTTTTCAGCTATTTTAAATTTTGCAACGGACATATTTGTAAAATAATGATAGACACAATTATAAATTATTCTTGTAAGATTCACCACGAGTAATGCACGCTTATTATAATATCCTCTTCGTTGATGATTGTAGGTAAATAAACACACTGAATGTTTATTGTACATAGGTTTTCAGTCAGAACACTGTAAAGATTGCATGTCATAATCTTAAAGTACAAGGTTGTACCGATACTTTCAATATCATGTCCCATCAAATAATAATTCCAGTTTAATTACTTCTATAATACGGGTATAAACCATTTAACTGCATTAGCAAACGATGGTTCTAGTGGTAAAAAAGTTAACGAGCGGCCGAGAGGCTCTGAACTCCTGAGAGATGGATAGCAGCTGCCGAGATATAGCTAATGAGGGGCTGAGTTACAGCTAGTAAGGGGTCGAAATGAGCTGCCGATTCTTTATTTTGCCTATAGAGGATTGGAGTACCTCAGTGGTTAAGCATATGCCTTGTGATTTGTCGAGGGTTCAAATCCTAGTTGAGTCATACATCAGACTTAAAACTTGTGAGACTGCTTTCACATCTGGAGCTAGGCATTTAGAGGACAGGCTATGGGCTGCTTCACTCAGTGGCAGGATAATGTGACTAGGGAAGTGATATGCTTGTCTGTAGTGTTCCGACTTGGTGAACTTGCACCCTGCAAAGTTGCCCTGAGTGTTTACTAGTATAAGACAGATCAAAATTCACTCTTGCACATCTCACATGTACCCAGACTTGTAATCCGTAGAGATTAAGAAACTTCCTTTCGTGGCAAAAAAGCTAAAAACTGCTGATGTGACGTTAAAAACATGCAAAACAGTTCATGTGATTGAAACCTTAACAATGAAAGCACTTTGATTTGTAGACACACGCTCGAAGTTAGACAACATAGCAATTAAGACCTCTGTATGTTGTATAACTAATAATGTTTTAATAATGATTAGATAATTAGAGTATCCTAATTACTAAAAAAAACTAAAAATGCTCAATATAGTTTTCTAATGAATTTAAATCTACAGATTTTGCATTCTAGTATATTGCAAATACTATGTATCATTACAAATATGAAATTTTCAGAGCATTTACTGTAACCTAATTTTAATAACTTGTGACAGAGAGCATGTAAGTACAACAAACTCAGACCACTGGAAAATGGGAAATAATCCTTTATGGTCTGTGCAAAAGCTTTCCACCTTATTCATTTCCCTAATGAGATATATATATATATATATATATATATATATATATATATATATATATATATATATATATATATATATATATATATATATGGTTTCTGTTTGATTTTAAACATAAAATTTTTCTATAGACCCTCTGGACAGTGCGATTGTCCTTCATCTATCAATTAAAACCATTTGGACACTCTGATATCCATAGATAGTCTTTTGTCATATTTTTTTAATTTATGGTGTGTTTAAAATGTCCCTGTTATTTTGATTAAAAAACAACCTTTGTATTTAGTTCCTCTACATACTAGACCTACATGCATTTTATATCCCTGACCATTCATTACTTTCAGGACTTTGGTTTTTTTTAAATGAACAACAGAATGGAAGAGTTTTATTCAAACTTCTTACAATTGAGTAATTAGATGACCTGAATTGGAGAGGGGAAAAAAAGATTATAGAAAGGGTAATTCTGTGTTCTGATTGGAAATGACTTGAGAAAGGTTAAAAACCTAAAAGTACATTTTGGATCACAAAAATAACAGCACTGTCTTTTAGAAAACAGAGATACTCAGAGATATAATGTAGAAATGAAAATAAACATCTAAGTTTGTCATTATGAGATAAAACGTCACTTAGAAGCAATTGAATACATTATCATATTTGGTGAAAGAAATGGTAAATTTTGCTTTTTCTATTTTCTTGCGATAATCAACCAATATTGTCAGTAGCTAGCGACAGTGCAGATATGTTTAACTAATGCTGAAATAATACGACGAGGTATTTTGTTTTTGGTTTTGACATTGTTGTATAATTCCTAATGTAGAGTTTTCTTGCTCTTGACAACCAATATTGATACTTATTCTAAATGTGTTGAAAAAACAAATTTATTTTGTAAAAACAGGGTAAAATATGGAAAAGGAGATTATCTTATTTTATAAGTCCAATTGTACTTTTGTAATTACAGATGATAAATGTTTATTTCTACCTTGGAAAACGGTTTGTAGTCGATGAGGTATTGAAAAAATTGAAATACCTCGTTTAGGTATATTTTAATGCAGATAGCTTGTTGATTACTTAAAACTATGACCACATAAGGGACGAAATGCAAATATGAAAACATTTTCGCTTTTCTCTGTATACAGCATTAATTTTTAATATCTATATTTTGCTACAGTAAAAATATCCGCTTCGAGTTGTTTAATTTCGATTTTAAGACCTATAGTTTTCAAAGAGAGATAACCTATAGAAAATCAATCAAATCAAATATATTAAGATGGACTTAACATTAATTTGATTGACTCAAATATACCGTCATATACCATTTTTGAATGTATTTTAAATTGTATAAATTGTTTAAAATTCAAAAGTAAGTAGCACATGACAATACCAAGACTGGTTACAATGGGTCATTGTTTTAATATTTAAAATCATTTGTACGTGGAAAGTACAATCAGCTCTCTCTCTCTCTCTCTCTCTCTCTCTCTCTCTCTCTCTCTCTCTGGTGATTTAAAGTGTTCTTCAGTGGAGATGGAAAATGATATGGAAAATCATCTTTACAAATATGACAGGACTTTATCCTTATAGTATTGCAAGTTCTGTAAGGCTCGGTTGGGAAGGTCAATTCGGTTTATAACGAGAAAAAGTTTAAATACGGCACTAGGCACTACTACGGACGAAGGAATATTGAAGCAGGTCATGTTGGGCATTTTCTAAGATAAGCCAAAACAGGAAAACTTAGATGAACATAAATTAGCCTTTTAATACCATTAATGGTAATGGATATTATAATAAGCAGAGATTTCCTACTGTAAAGGATATGTACTTGACTTAAACCAACAATTGATAATGAATAGTTAGTAGTTTAAGAATTTTCCGTGAGTTACAATAAATAAAATTTGTATACATATATTATTCCATGATGCTAAAAAGTATAATAAAAATATATAAGGCCAAAATAAAAATATAGTTTGTTTCCCCTTGCGCGACCGACCGTAAAAAATCGCGCCGACTGAAAAAAAATTTATTGAAAAATGCTGTGTGATTTTTTTCGCGATTCTGTGCTAATAGATTGCAGTTCGTTTCTGTTTCCTTTTCACGATTTAGTCGCCAACCTTCTTAGTTGTAAAGACGCTTATACATTTATAATTCAATGAGATACAAACGCAGTAGTGATGAAGATGTACTAGTAAACACACAAAGTGACATGTGAAGAATGTTTCCTAACCAGAAAAAAAAACTATGAGGGAAAAAAAAAACCTACCTACCTACCCAATATCAGAAGTAAGGGTAGGGCAAGGGGAAACAAAGATATTTTTAATTGTGGCCTAACACATGCTCAAAATTAATATATCGACAAGAAAAATATTGATTACTTCTGTAAAAATAGGAGAAGATCTGAAATAAAGAAACAAAAATAGGATATAGAATTGTACTTATGGCAACATTAAGAAGGTTGTTAATGGAGAAATTAGTAGAGTAATCGAAACAGATGTTGAAACTCTGAAAAGACCATTATCGTAAATAACAAAAACAGTTGTTACATTTGTTACATATAGTTACTTTATTTTTTTGTGAAAAAATCCACCATCAGATATACAAGGTAACAATGATCCACCGTAACACAATGTAGAAGAACAAGTTAAGAACAAAATTAAAATTTATATAACAAGACATGATAATTAAAACCATAAAAATATGATATGCGCTAAAATTTTGAACAATAAAATTAATATATAATAATATATCTCACTCTGCCGTTAAAGTGGAGGACAAATAAATCTATTGTACAACAATACAAAATAACGAAATGGATCTAAGTTCGGAAATTTCTCGAAGCCAACAAAATGTTTATCTCATTCGTCTACAACATCATTATGTTATATATTGTAATACAGAATGCGAATTGTTTTTGAAAAACCTAATGGTAATTGAAACGTTTTTCGTACATTTGTTATGTAGTGTGAATTGTTTTCATTAAAATCTGCAAAATAATGGTTTCTTTATTCATCTTTAACAAAATGATGCGATTCTAGCGTTTTTGACTGCGAATTGTCTTTAATCTTCTATTACACCATCCTTTGCTTCATGTGTTATTGTTTGCATATTGTCTTCATCTGCAACGATCATTTCTATCTCAGTTCCCGAACTCGTATTTTTATTCCGATATGCTTGCAAAGCATCACGGAAAGCATTAGTTGATAAAAGACAAACACAAATAATGAACCCATGAAGTCCTGATAAAATAATGAAACAAAATCCAATTATTATCTCGTCTAAAATTCCTGCGATGACGCCAAGAAGCCACGATATTGCTGATACGCAGCAAATTCTCAAGAATACAATTACATAACTTCGAGATTTTTGAAGGCCTTCATGCGTCATAGAGGTATTTAGTTTCGAGAGAACAAAAGCTGAATATATTAAACATAACAGATTTATAACAATACAAAGGCCTGCTGGGACAATGAAAACAGCAAGATTAGACGGAAATGATGTAGGAAAACAAGCATGTCCACCATATCCGATTTCGTATTGTGTACAGTTACATGAATCAATAACAACCGAGGGAATCACAATAATTGCTGGGCTGCTGTAACCAAAAAAACAAACAAGCATCTTTAATCGTCTTGTTTGATCGTTCGGGTTCGGTTTCTTAAATTTTTTGGCGGTTTTGATTGTTACCACAGTATGGACAACAAATATTGTTATCCAAAGAAAATAAGTTAGAGCTAGGTAATGTGTTAAAATACCAGTTACAAAGCATAAAATTGGAGATTCATTGAAACCGGTCCCGAGCATAAATAACATGTTAAACAAGAAAATTACAATCAGTACATTCTGAGATATGACACCTGCTATTGACTTAAATAGTTCTAACTTCAGAAAAATACAAAAAGTGTTTAACGCTGCAAAAGAGGACACACTTAAGCATATATATGTCATGATTGACTGTATAAAAACCCGATCCAGTGTATTATTCTGATAAAAAAAGTCTCTTTCTGCTGTTATAAAGACTTGTGAAACTTTTTTAGTTTGTTCGAAAGAACATACATGTTCATTCAAAAAGAAATTGAGAAGTTTTGGATTTGATGAATGGTCATAATAAACTGACGTGCGAATGTTACAGTTTACAGGAACGCAATTATTTGTCTTCAAAGGCACACGAGTTTTATTCAGGATTGAGAGACTATCATAAGCAATATTTCCATTATAATTTATATTCCGCTTTGAAATAAACATGTCTTTTATCTTTTCTTTGTTTCTGTTTTCTGTCCAAAAGAGAACTTTTGAACTACTTTCATTTTCAACGTGAATCTCTTCTGTATAATTTAGTTCTATGTGGCTGAACAACTCTTCAAGTTTGATGACATCTTCTTTTTTTGAAAACTTATTCACACGGCTGTTTATTTGTATGAATATAGCATTGTCAACTTGGTTACTACTGGAAACAGAGATATTCAATTTTCCAATCAACACCTCCCAGTCTTGTATCCAAATTTTGTAATATTGGATCGGCAGACATGACACGTAGAACGAAACAAGTCTTTGCACCACTTTGGTATTAATATCAACGGAGCTGTTACTCACAAAAACAGTCGACAGCTTGATAGGATAGTTTTTAACCTGCACCGAGTATTCTGGACAACTGTGATTGCTGGGTGAGCACCCGATTTCAAAGCATTGGTCCTAAAAATACAATAATAGAAAAATAAAAGAAACACACACGTATGTTTTTTATTCATGAAATTTAAAAAAAGCATCATATTTAAGCATTCGACTTATGTATAAAAAATCTAATTTTCATGCTTCAGTTGTAAACGAAGACACGAGGCGGCAAAGTCATGGTTCCCGAGTCAGGAACCGTATGAACATGTGATGTTTATAGGTTACGGCAAAGCCGGGCTGTGTGGTATGTCATTGAGCAAAACATTTAATTTCAAATTAGTCTGCCTAGTAAAAATGTGGCCTAAACTGACGAACAGACTTGCATCCTATCCATAGGGTATATATAATGTCAAAACACGACCTGTTAATCCTTCAGTCTAACATTTTGGCGTTTCTTACAAATATTTTAAATACTTTGACGCGTTATTAGAATATTTATTCTTCTTAAAATGTTGTGATCTGTAACTCAAGGCTGTAGGCTATTTGGCCACCGAGATCTAAAAGCCCTAAAACAAAACTTTAATAAATGGTTATTAGCGAGAAATGTTGTTCTGGTCCCGGTTTTCACAATAATTCACTCAGTTGAGTGTACACTCAACTCAAATATTACTATTTTTTCATCATCAATGATGTTTAAGTTTTATGAGACAAATTTTGTTTCTTTAGCAAACCTACACTTAACAATTTAAATATAACATTTGATATTCAATTTTAACCATGTAATGTTTTAGAAATTGACATTGAAATATTCCCTTTTTTGAGTTGAGTGTACACTCAGCTGAGTGAATGATTGTGAAACTGGGGCCAGACCTTTAATATTGAGATGTATCACGCAACGTTGTATCAGTGGAGAGAATAAACAAATTGAATTTATTTTTTCTTCGGGATTACTACACATAGTTAAAGTTTGGTCACAAAACAATCGATATTAAAATTTCAGAAATGCAATTAAATGTACAACAAAAACTGGTTTTCTTACACGCGAGATAAAAAAATTATACGTGAATTTGTATTTTTTTAAAAAAATATTTTTCGTTTGAAGGTAAATTTACTTCTCTGTTATTAACCTGTGTTTTTAAAGAATTTTTCATGTTAATTTACATTCCTCAACAGAATAAACTTTAAATGGATTTTCAAAACATCAAAACATAAAGAAGCAATAACATCCAAATCGAAAATAAGAATAGATGTAACATTTTCGCGAAAAAAAAGAATACATTACTTACAGTTTGGTTGTTTTTCACAGTTTTGGAAACTTTGACCGTCTTTTGATCATGAATGTTAAACATGACGGTTAGATCGTAATTTTTAAAAGTTTTTTGTGGACCATAGATATCACCATCACTAAGACAACTGTAACTTCTGGTCGTTTTCTTGTCCAAACAGTGAAAATTTCTGTAAACTTTTGCGTTTAAATGATGATCAATAACCTTTATTGGATTTAAGTAACCATTGCATAATTTTTTAAAAACCGAAGGCGATTCTTGCTTTGTTGTATAGCAGACTCGGTATGGAATATCTCTTGGTGGTTCAAATGTGACAAGACATTTAAGATTAAAGAACTCTATAATATCTATATTGTTAATATCAATCTGTTTGTTGTCCAATAAGTCCATCACGCCACTCTGACACATGTCTTTGTCCGCCTTGACAATGAATGACCAGAATTTGAAAGACGTGACTCCATGACAAAAAGCGCAAAATCTGTTTGCAAACGTTACATTATGTGCGTCGATAACCGGTCTGTCAACTCCATATAAGCAAGCTCTAGAAATAGTTTCGTTGGAAAAGCCTTTCGGACATTTGCTCACAAGATATATCCCCATGCTTGATGATCGATGTTCCGATATGATGTAGAGTTTACATTGAAGGTAAGGTTTATAGTCGTTAAGGCGACTGTGCACTGCATTTGGGTTTGGTTTGTACTTGAAACAGCAATCATTAAATTCTGTACAATAATCGTCACAGTAACAAAGTGGCACCTCCATATCTTTATTTATTTTACAACTTAACCCCATTTTACATGGATCACTAAATCGACTTGAATTTACAATTCCCCGTTTGACTCTGTCATGTGAACCAACTAAATCATTACTTTTATCTTGAAACTGACCATTTGCATTTAAACAATTTTGCAAAAGGACAACAACCATGAATATTAGTGCATACTGTAATATTTCCATCTTGAAACTGATTCAATTTGAAAAAAAGGGAAAATTAAAGTGTTACCATGTAAAGTGACTAGGACAAAGTGTTTTTAATCAATATCAATATTTGAAAAGGTATTAACAAGGGTGTGTTTCATAAACTCCAACTGGCGAATCCTATCTCAAGGTATTAAATGTCATCACATTGTGTATGGTTTAACACTATGGTCATGTTACCTGGAAGTGTTTAATTATAAAAGTGTAATTATCTTCTATAAATCGTCAATCAGGTTCGCATTTGTAAATATCTGCTTCCTCTTACAGTCATTTGGTGTTTAACATTCGATTTTTTTAGATACATCGGGCACATTTTGATATTATGCCCATGAGATTTCACAACATAGTAAGATCCAATGTAATTTTTTTAAGTTCATTTAGTACATGCAATAATTTTTTTAACATTTATGTAGTCAAAGCTACAATACAGACCTTGAACGTTTAGCATTGAATCGAGGTGCGGTTGGTAATGGACGATACATTGATAACTGATGATGATATTCCACACAAATTTTTAATTTTCTGCGATTCCGACTAGATAAAAATTACGACAATTTCTATTATTTTCCATAATTTAAGAAAATTGTTGAAACACAAAAACATACAAGTACATGTCCATATCAATATCGCCCCACCAATAAAATTTTATTTGACTACATTTGTATACAGGTTATCTATTTTATATAAATAAGACTCAACGGTAGCGGATATTTTACTTAAGTAAAACTGCTGTCATATACTAAGTAATCTTGATTTTTCCGAATTTACACAATCTCTGTTTGATATAAGGCCAAACGTTTAGCAAATGAAAGAACTTGTTTTGAAGTACATAAAATAGCTTAAGATTTATTAAAGAATTGAATTTCATTTTTTAAGTTGTTATCGGGGTGTAACAACGTGAAAATTATTACAAAGTGTGTAAAACCGCGTAGCGTAATTCAATTCTTATAATTACAAACCCGAAATTAAACAGTTTTTTAAGCTGACCTACATTCCGAAAATCGATGTTACAACGTCGCGGCGTAATAATACATTAAATGTCACCTTTAAAAGACAATAAAATGCCTTGTAAAAAAATAAAAAGGTTTTAAATTGATATCTTTTTATTCATTTTCTTGTTGATTTTAGTCTACATTTAAATTATATTACAATTAAATCCTTTGAGAAAAAAAGGTACTATATTATGTCGGGTGACAACACATTTACCAACTACAACGTACGAATTTCTCCATATCGAACATAGTTTTTCTGTGTGAACTGTCGTTATCGCACATTGACGCCATTGTTTCAGGGAGTACTCTGTCTGCACCACCTCCCGAGTCGGTGCAAAACGAACAGTGTACCGAACAATGTTCACATCACTTGATTTGAGATTTCAATTTGCGAGTTACTCAGATCACTGAATCAAGTGCATCCTATCATACGTTTGTAGGACACGCGTTTCAACTTACAGAAACAAAAGAAAACTGAATTAACAGAGTGTTAAAAAAACGTGGAACCAAATAATGGAATGGAATTAATGTTTTCTTGGTTGAAACCGATGTTTTAGCCAACTATGGCCTAAAAAGAGATGAAGGGATTTCGTTTAATGATGACACCGGTGGTAGCTGTAATGGCTGATCAGAGACATTTGGAGGTAAAGCAAGTGGTAGGGGATGAGTGTATGACTGATATGTTTCTTCTGTGAACAGAACAGTCCCTACTATATCTGTAAACTGAGGCCACGTTTCTGTGGCCTGACATAAGCATAATATTGCGCAACTGAAATTCAGCATCACTCGGCTTAGATATGCCTGTGGCTCTCGGGCGATGTGCAGTGTATAAAATTATAATTTTTTGACATATTTGCATGAGTTCGGAAAGCCTTCGTTTAAGAATTGGTTTAAGTGTGTACCAAAATTTTGACTTTGGATTTTTAAGGGGTGTACAAAAGAGATTTTCTGTATCTGGATTACAAAGAGATAAAGATATTTCATAAATACGTACAGTCTTGAAAATTCTGGTGAAAAAATATCAACAACAATTGTTGAACAATTTTTTCAAAATTTTAATCTAAAAGAATTTAAGTATTTTAATGTTTCTAAGATGAATATTTGCCGATCTCGGAGACATTCCCATTTGTTATAACTTCTATTAATAGAAATCAAAGATGGGTAATCCCCGAAACTGGTCGAAAGTAGTTCCGGTAGAAAACGTTGTTATTTGAAAATAACAACGTCATTTGACAGGAAAACAGCCAATGAAATTGTTGTAAACCGTGTAACAACGTGAAGTTTGTAATTATCAGAAGATAAAATGTCTTACTTAACCATAAAACACGTTGTTATATTTTACCAGGCTACCTAGTATCAGTTTTTATAATTTACTACAGTTATCTCTTAACAACAAAATGAAAAAAAACTTTTAAAACTTCATACGAAAACTAGCTCAAAATGAATTGAAAGATAAAATGTCTTTC
This sequence comes from Tegillarca granosa, assembly GCA_029721355.1. Taxonomy (NCBI): domain Eukaryota; kingdom Metazoa; phylum Mollusca; class Bivalvia; order Arcoida; family Arcidae; genus Tegillarca; species Tegillarca granosa. Next base: position 11,309,870 of record CM056605.1, on the reverse strand, counting down.
AAAGGTTCACAATGCTAAGCTTTTACAGCTATGGACAGAAACTCAAAATACGAGGGTATGTAAAATAAACAAAAAAAAGCAACTTGAGTAAACCTTTAATTAAAAGATTATATGTCTTACTAAAACTTTAATTTTTATTGTATTGTATATGGTTAATTATACCATTTTGTCTAAATCATGAACTAAAGACAGATAACTTTTAAGAAAATTGAATTTTTTTTTTAAAGATTTACCATGTTTACCATTAATATGTCCTAAGTTCCTGCTTAAATGGTTGGATTTTTAAAACATTCCAAATTTTTTTGTATAAATTTCATTTTCAAACGGACTTTAAAAAAAATTGATCGAACCAACAACTTCCATCTCACCATATGGACCAATATTTCAGAAGCGAGTTACTTTATTAAATTGCTATGATAGAACATGTAAGTCTATATTATATTGCTATGACAGAATACGTAAGTCTATATTATATTGCTATGAAGGAACATGTAAGTCTATATTATATTGCTATGAAAGAACATATAAGTCTATATTATATTGCTATGAAAGAACATGTAAGTCTATATTATATTGCTATGAAAGAACGTGTAAGTCTATATTATATTGCTATGAAGGAACATGTAAGTCTATATTATATTGCTATGAAAGAACATGTAAGTCTATATTATATTGCTATGAAAGAACATGTAAGTCTATATTATATTGCTATGAAGGAACATGTAAGTCTATATTATATTGCTATGAAAGAACATATAAGTCTATATTATATTGCTATGAAAGAACATGTAAGTCTATATTATATTGCTATGAAAGAACATGTAAGTCTATATTATATTGCTATGAAAGAACATGTAAGTCTATATTATATTGCTATGAAAGAACATGTAAGTCTATATTATATTGCTATGAAGGAACATGTAAGTCTATATTATATTGCTATGAAAGAACATATAAGTCTATATTATATTGCTATGAAAGAACATGTAAGTCTATATTATATTGCTATGAAAGAACATGTAAGTCTATATTATATTGCTATGAAGGAACATGTAAGTCTATATTATATTGCTATGAAAGAACATGTAAGTCTATATTATATTGCTATGAAAGAACATGTAAGTCTATATTATTTTGCTATGAAAGAACATGTAAGTCTATATTATATTGCTATGAAAGAACATGTAAGTCTATATTATATTGCTATGACAGAACATGTAAGTCTATATTATATTGCTATGAAAGAACATGTAAGTCTTTATTATATTGCTATTATAGAACATGTAAGTCTATATTATGTTGCTATGATAGAACATGTAAGTCTATATTATATTGCTATGATAGAACATGTAAGTCTATATTATATTGCTATGACAGAACATGTAAGTCTATTGCGGCCTAGACAACTTATATAGCCAATAAGGTGTTTCACAAATAATTTTTGTTGCAAATAGTAAGTAGACTCCTCAATATATGTGGGCCTCTGTGGCCAAGAATTCTAAACGCCTTTTACGGATCGCAACGCCTCTTGCCGACTTGCCGAAAGTTGGTGGTCTTCTCCGGGTATCTCCGGCTTCCTATACCATTCCTGAAATGTCCATCTCGATAAAGTTAGAAAAAAATCCCGAGTTCGTGTGAAACAACAATTCCATCCAATATAATAAGTATTCTTGATTATGATATTTTTCATATATGCTATGATTTTTTTTAAGTTTTTCCTTTTTTAAAAGTATTTCCTCCCACTCTCTTAACTTTTGAAATGATTTTTTAAAATTTCCACTCTTGTTCATTTTTTATAACTTTTTTTCAAAATTTTTCCCTCCAATCACTTTCCCTCATCTTCTCCTACCTCCTTCGTTTTATTTATTTATTTATTCATTTATTTATTTGTATTTTTAAAATATTTTTGAAATTTTTAATGAAATGATTTTTCCTTTATTTTATTTTTCTGTTTTAATTTCTTTATTTCTTTATTATTTTTTAAGTATTATTATGTTAGTTTTTTTTTTTAAATATATTTTTCCCCCTTTCTTCTTATTTCAAGATATCTTTTTTATTTTTTTTTTAAATTAATTTATTTTTCTTATTTTTTCAATATCTTTCGCTGTTCCTTCCTTTTCTCTCTTCTAATAATTTTTTTATTGGTCGAATTTCTAATGATCTGATATTTTTTTCATTATATTTCATTATATCATAATATATGCATGTCTATATATTAATTATTAATTTTCCACTGCAGAAATGTGGAAGTAAATGAAACTCGTTACCAGTAAAGTGTGGATATCATTGATGTGTTTGGAGTTCATGTGTTTACATACATTGACAGCTTGAGTGAAAGTCTGCAGGAAAACATTATTCTTGGGGGAATGACAGGACATTTAACAGAACATTTTCCAGACTTTGATGTGTTAACTTTTGAAACCACCAATTGCAGGTTTCTGTATAAATTGTTTAAAAATATAGACTTATATGCAACTACTGGTAGACAGGAAAAAAAGCTAACTGTTGCTGCTGTGTAATCTACAGCGCTTAAATACTCAATGAAAGTATACATCTGTTGTGCATGCAAACATAGCCACACATACACACAGTACATAATTATTACACACACACACACTCTCTGTTCTTTTCCAACAAACTCTTCTTCCTGTTATCTCTATTCGTACAATTGCATCACAACACAAATCGTTTATATTATCAATATCACTTATGTATATTGCATTTATTCTTTCTTTTTTGTGTAAATATCTTATTCTCACTTTCAGTTATACCTACTCTACTGTGAGCAGGCAATAAAGATTATATATACTTACACATACAAAGGTAAAGCACCAGAGAGAAAAACAGTAGGCGGCTACCTGATATGCCCAGCGCGCCTTTAACGAGTGGTAACGCTTAAGTCAGGTATAATCTCTTGACAAATTATCACCTGCAGATTATATATATATATATATATATGTGTGTGTGTGTGTGTGTGTGTTACAAAACCAATCAGACTCTCGAAATAAATCGTGAAGTTACTAATTAGTCTTTAGACTTTTCACCTGGCTTTACAAAATTGATAAACTTAGCCGATAAAGTATCATTTTTCGAAAATTTACCACCGTGAGGCTTCCCAAACTCAACATTTACATGTATAATGATCAATTTACCTTTGATTAATCATAGATTTTTTTTTTAATTTCATGACCAGAAAAACAAAATTCAAATTCAAAAAGGAAGGGCTTGTATATATCCCAAAATGCCGTTGTCATATACCACTTTTGGAATTTAATCATAAAGCTATTTCATATACCACTTTTTGAATGTCTATCGGTAAAATTCGAGAAAACAAAAATTTTACATTTCAGAAATCCAAGTGCTTCCCGATCAGACAAGGATATATATTATGGTAATACCAAACTGGAATACGACACGAAATATAGATATTTAGGATTATGGTTGTGTGATACTCTTAACTGGAAGTTTACAATTCAGGAAATAAAGAAATCTGCCAGTAGAGCCCTTTCAGTGTTATACAACAAATTTTTATTATGTGGAGGAATGGATTATACCGTTTATACGAAACTTTATGAATCTCTTGTGCAACCTGTTCTGTTATATGGATCCAGCATTTGGGGCGTTAATACATATAAAGAACTTGAAGTGATTCAACACCGAGCTTGCAAATATTTTCTAGGAGCATCGAAAAACGCATCGAATCTTGCAGTTAGAGGAGATATGGGATGGATATCGGTCGACACAAAACAAAAAATCGAAGCTGCACGTCTTTATTTTAAATTGTGTGTCTTGCCACAAGACCGTCTAGTTTTTAATATTTTTAGTGCAAGTAGGCATAAGAGTAGATCTTGGCATTCCAGAATATATAGTTTTTTAAATAATCTAAATGTGTGCAATCAAGAGTTTTTTCTTTAACTAGTTTTAATCAAATACGTATTTTAAAAGAGAAATTGTGTGTTTTAGATTGTGAAAAAAGGTTAACTGATATTTTTAATGATAGGAATTGTGAAAATGGAAATAAATTACGTACATTCCGACAGTTTAAGGATTCCTTAAATGTTAGTAGCTATGTAAAATATGTAAAATTTAGAGACCAACGGAAAATACTATCTAACTTTAGATGTGGATCTTTACCCCTCGAGATTGAAACCGGCAGATATACCAAGCCAAAAATACCAGTCTGTGATAGACTTTGTAAATATTGTGATTTTAACATTGTTAAATCTGAACAACATTTTCTTATTGAATGTCCGTTTTATGATGATTTAAGATATGATATTTTTAACTTTATGTATAATAAGAACAATCTCTTTTATAGCTTGAACAGTTTAAGTAAATTTTTATTGATTATGAAGGATGATGATGTTCAAATCCTTTTAGCCAAAACCTTACATTTAATGTTTAAACGACGAAAATCTGTTTTACTTTGAATAATTTATTATCGTTTTATGTGATATTTTTGCCGATATATTTTTTTTTTACTGTATATAGCTATATTTTTACAGTGTCTCGTATGTCTTTATAGGCAGGGCACCATACATTTTAATTCATACTTCATATGATGTACATAATATTTATTCTTATATGTGATAACTGTATGTTGGTATGTGACACTTTAATAAACTATTATACTACTACTACTACTACTGTATTTTTATGATTAAATTCAAAAAGTGGTATTTGACACGTGCACGTGTGTTTATTGGTTTGCTAACTGAAACCATACAGATACTTTACAATTTTTATTAGCTTAAACAAGATTTTATTCTGAAAAAGCAATAAACAACATATAAATCAAGATACAAACATATAAAAAAGGATCCAGGAACAAGCCGAAAAAGAAAAATCATATAACAATTTTAATTGAACACGTCCCGTGATTTTTAATAAGGCTAATGGTGTTTAATACTGTGCCAGTAACATTGTGTGTTTCAAATTGAATTAAAACTAAGAAAATAATGAGAGCCCATCGACTAAATATTGACTTGGGGATAATAAACAGATAATTCACTCAAGATACCTTTCTCAGATTCTTCTGGTTTTAAGAAAAAAAGCCTGATGGAAATGTCCTGGCTACCAGGTTGTTAATTATCTCAACGAATTGTGTGTGCGACTGTGTAGTTACATGTATAATTATGACACTCACTTTAATTAAAATAAAATATGTCAATAAATCTAATGAGGCATCATAGACACCCATTTAAAGACCAATAAAGTGATCGAAAATTACACCTTCATATTCATTAGTCTAAGTTTATCTATAATTTTAGTCATGCCTTTACTTAAACCATAAAAAAATTATCCAGTGCCACCTATATTTGATCAGTATTTACAAGAAATCGTTGGTATTAAGTAATCACTTTGTAACAATAGCAATCTGACAGTATCAAGAAGTGATTCAGACCTGGACAGCACATAAAATCCAATCCTTGCTAGACTCCTTGTTTAGAGATGCAAAAGATATTAATCTTCACGGGGGCATAGTAGTTACTAAAATTGTACATTGTGTCCCATGCCAAAATATTAAAAACAAAGCAAAAAAGATGGGGCTCGATTTAATTTTGTAACAGTCTTTATTAATTCAATCTTTAAAATTATATTCATGTAGTCAAAATTGATTGAATATCAAGAATCACAATAAAAAAACAATATAATGCGTGATTTTGCAGATAAAGCTCGTGACTGGGTACTTATTTAACAAAGTACGATGTGTGACAATCGGATTTGTGTTTACATCATGGTGTTTCACACTTGTAATAATCAGGAATAATATCTTCTCCTAGATTGAAATTACAATCTCTTAACGGTGAGAAGTTAAAAAAACTAACTAATTTATTGTGATTAAACCTTGATTTGATGTTTTATATACCACTGGAAAACAAAAGTTAACAAAACATTTAAAATTCGGTTATGAAGTAATACAAAGCTTCATCATAAATTACACGGGGGAAAAGGCGTGACAATAGTTACTTCTTCCCCTAAAAATAAAATATTTGATTTGTTTTTACAAAAATGTTAATTATGATATTATTAAAAGGGTTTTAAAGCTTTTTGGGTAAAACTGAGTGCAGTCCAATGTGTAAATGTTTCCTTCCCTTAGTCGAACAAGCGAGTTTTTATCTAACGGAAAGCTACCCATGTTGCAATAATATTACGAAGTTTATTTTAGCTCCAAAACATGCGTAGAAATTATATACTGTATAGTCGACGTAATAAGAAAAGAAAACAAAGAATGAAACCAGAGAATGAGGTAAGAAATAACGCGTACGAGGAAGTCACTGTAGATGCGACTTACTGTAATATCCCGTTGCTGTGAATTACTTTCTCTCGGTCGCGACTTGGTTATCCTACAAAATCAGAGAATGAAGTAACAAAAAACGCGTATGAGGAAGTCACTATATGTGCGACATACTGTAACATCCCGTTACAGTGACTAACTTTCTCTCGGTCGTGACTTGGCTATCCTACAAAGTCAGAGAATGAAGTAAGAAATAACGGTATGAGAAAGTCACTGTATGTGCGACTTACTGTAACATCTCGTTGCTATGACTAACTTTCTCTCGGTCGTGCCTTGGCTATCCTACAAAATCAGAGAATGAAGTAAGAAATAACGGTATGAGAAAGTCACTGTATGTGCGACTTACTGTAACACCCTGTTGCTATGACTAACTTTCTCTCGGTGGCGACTTAGTTAGACTTACATTAAAGACCTGTCGAACGTTAAGCATTTAGCTAACGAATAATTGCAGAATCGGCAGCTCTTTTCGACCCCTTGTTAGCAGTTTCTTGGCTATTTGTTAATTTATACCCCGGCGACTTTTCGGGAGCAACTATCTATTTCGGCTTCTCGGCTCCTCGTGAGCGTTTTCGGTCGCAAGTCTCCTCAGTAGCTTTCTGGCCACTCGGTCCCTTGTAACGGTACATATTGTCGTCGGGGCGAAAATTAATATGTACCTTCACTGACTGTACATATCGTCCCCTACCTAATATGGTTTATATTGTTGGAGATTAAGATGATGATGATGATGATGATGATGATGATGATGATGATGATGATTGATGATTATTATTATTATTATTATTATTTGAATATTTACAAAAAGAAAAATCGAATGCAAAAAATGGTTTTACTTTCAATAACCCTAACCGTAATACACACTGTAAGATACTGTAACTAAACTTATGTACTGGATATATAATATTGCCTGCCTTAATCCCGATGCTCTCTCTCTCTCTCTCTCTCTCTCTCTCTCTCTCTCTCTCTCTCTCTCTCTCTCTCTCTCTCTCTCGCTCTCTCTCTCTCTCTCTCTCTCTCTCTCTCTCTCTCTCTCTCTCTCTCTCTCAGGGGGTATCGGTGGCCGAGTGGTCTAAACCGCGCACTTACGGATCACAATGTCTCTCACCGCCTGGGTTCGAATCCAATGCAACTCGGGACAGATCCTAGTGTGAGAAAGTTTGTCAGTTCGCTTGCCGAAGGTAGGTGGTTTTCTCCGGGCACTCCGGTTCCCTCCACCATTCCAGAACTGACCGCCTCGAAATAAGTGAAAGATTCTTGACTGGGGCGTAAAACACCATTACTCCCCTCTCTCTCTCTCTCTCTCTCTCTCTCTCTCTCTCTCTCTCTCTCTCTCTCTCTCTCTCTCTCTCTCAACTTTATTTTAATGCTTATTTAAGATTTTACGAAACAACCCTTGCCCGTGTCATTCGTCAGTATTAATTCCCTTTGTTAGCCCGTTTTTAACTTCCTGTTTATTTATACAGACATTTTGTCATTCGGCCGTAAACACGACATACTTTTTAGAAGTTTGTCATTCGCCACAGGGCTAACAAAGTATCCATCAACTTGAAGTCTAAGGTAAGTTACTAGAAAACAAAATAACTTTTATGCAAAGATATTAGAAAAAAATCTGGTAGACAATAATTAAGACTTCACTTTATGGTTTACTTTTTTGGAAGTAGGTCATGTAAATATTGTTGTGACTGGGAGTATTCCATTTACATATTTAAAAAAATTAATAAATATGAGAGTTATATTTATATATATTAAACCTCGAAACTTTCAAATCACCGTTATTATTATTATTATTATTATTATTATTATTATTATTATTATTATTCCTCAATAATTATTCCCTTAGGTCGCCTCAGTAGCTTAGTGTTAAGAGGTACATTTTGTCACACGACGTACTCAAGTTTTAAAAGTTCCCCCCCAACTTAAATTCATAAGGTAAGCGCCGCACAATGTAACTTGAATATGACAGATATATATATATATATATATATATATATATATATATATATATATATATATATATATATATATATATATATAACGTGTAGACTATAAGACGGATACCGTTTCAAAAAGTGTTGGTAAAATTGATTTGTATTCCAATGGAATTATAAAAAATCAATTAGTTGCCCTAAATTTGTAAAACTTTATAACGATTTCATACAATGCAGTATCAATTTTTTTACCTAATGACTGATACAGAAAATTATACATATTAAACTTTGTAAATGGAGTAAATTTTTACTTTTTATTCACGATGTAAATAAATCCCATTTTATTGCATAGGTTACTTGCCTTTTATCTCAAAATTTTCTTAAGTATAATCAAATATGCTTTACACTCAGTTTTACTGATTTTTTTTTTTCAAAAACTAGATGAAAATGAGAAACAGAAATTTGGATAAATATATATATATGGCCTAATATATCATGATGGTTTGAGTTTTGTATCATTTTCGCCTTTGTCTCCGTACAGAGAAAAACAAAAACACAACATTTATTTTATTTTTTTTTTTTTTTTTTTAAGTTTATTTTTATTGTTATTTTTGGCATTCAACATAGCATGTATATATTTATACTTATTATCAACATATAATTCATACAATATATAATAACATATACATGTACATATAAATGATCACTAGATCATAAATCATAACACAATTATACTTAATATTAACAACAAGGTTATGTTGAATGTTTAATGAGAGAGAGAGAGAGAGAGAGAGAGAGAGAGAGAGAGCGAGAGAGAGAGAGAGAGAGAGAGAGAGAGAGAGAGAGAGAATACACTCATCTTTTATTTCTAGTTTACAATGCCAGAAATTGGTCCCATATCTTTAAAAAATGTTCGTAGTCCCCTTTTTTGTTGCTATAGATTTTTAAATATTTATCATATCTTTAATAGTATTTTGATAGGCACTAAGAGACAATATATTATTTAAGCATCTGAATTTAAAAATGAAATATTTGGTTTTGTGTAATAATTAAATTTTTAACATTATTTCTCATGACAAAGTCTACAAAAATTAATATTTTTTATTAAAAGATATGAATATATTATTAAGGAACCATTCATCTATAAAATATAAAAAGTTTTGGACAATTTCACATTCCCAAAATAAATGGATAATAGTTTTTTCGTGCTGTTTACAAAACGTACAAAAGGAATTATTTCTTTGTTTTATTTTAAATAAAAGATCATTAGTACCAAGAATATTATGTACGATTCTATATTGGAACCAATGTAACTTGGTTCCAGCTAGAGGATTAAATATGTTTTTGTATATTCTGTTCCAGTTTTCCCCTGTTAAATCATTAAATAAGTTGTCCCATTTTAATCTTTAATTTGGTTTACATGAGTTGTATTTTAGTATACATATTTTTGATCCACATTTACTTTTTAACAGTTTTGGCCTTTTGGGATGTTATTTGGAATAATGGATAATGAACTTTTTTCAGTTTTTGGCAATTAATTTGCTTTAGCATTTGTTTTGTGGCATTTATTAGGGATAAATAGTTAATGAAGTTTAAATCACATTGGAAATTAGTATTAAGTTCGCCACAAGAAAGAAAATTATTGTTATTATTAATTATATCAGTTTACACTAATAAATGCCTTTAGAATACAGGTTTTTATAAAATGCTGAATTTTTTCCAACTTTGATATTTGAGTTTTACCATAGACAAAATTTCCAACCATTTATTAATTTCAGAGTCTTTCTCGATTAGTGTTTTACATGCAATAAAAACATCACTCCAAAATAGTTTTTTTTAAACTTGTTTACATCCTGAATAAAAAAGTTTTCCCAACCTTGAACATCTTATCCAGATGGATAACACAACATTTATAGCTTTGGCCTTAATCTAGCACAGAACTTAGTGTTGATTTGCCTTTCTTGCCAAATTTGCCGATTTTTTCTTAGTTAAAATGGATTAATACAAATTATAAATTATGGAAATTTTAAGTACATATTAGACCGAGAATCTGTGAATTTTATCAAGAAAATGAAAATACATATTTAGTAGTTCCATTTTTACAGACAGATAATTAAGTGTAAAGTATTTCTGATTGTACTTTAACTGCACCCCTAACACACACACACACACACACACACACACACACACACACACACATGGAAAGCAAATAACATACCAGAAGATATAGAAACCCAGTGGCCAGTGACCTTTAAAATTGCTTTGAATGTCTGTGACATACAAAATCATTCAATTGACTTTAAAAAAAAAACAAAACTAAAGAGGCTAGTAAAATATAAAATTAGACGTTGAACCGCAAAATTCTGAGAACGAATGGCCAAATACAAGGCTTTAAAAGCTTGTGGCATGGGACAATAACTTTAAAATCACTTCCAAATCCTTGATGTATGTGATGATTCTTTGGTATACAAAACTTAAATGCCGGTGTCATACCACAAGACTTTAAACGCCGGTGTCATACCACAGGACATTAAACGCCGGTGTCATACTACAAAACTTAAACGCCGGTGTCATACCACAAGACTTTAAACGCCGATGTCATACCACAATACTTTATACGTCGGTGTCATACCACAAGACATTAAACGCCGGTGTCATACCAAAAGCCTTTAAAAGCCGGTGTCATACCACAAGCACAATACTTTAACTGCAAGTGTCATACCAAAAAGCTTTAAAAGCCACTGTCATTCCACAAGGCTTTGACATTTTGTGTCTTTTTACAGACTTTGAAAACCAGTGTCAAACCAAAAAGTTTTAAAGCTAATGTCACACAATTAGGCCTTGAAATGCAGTGTCTTACGATAAAACTTTGAAATTCAGGGTCATTCTACAAGTCTTTGACGTATGTAACATATCAATTAGCTTTAAATTGATTGAGCTACATGGCACGAGGCTTTTGTCAAAGCAAGTCACATAACGCAAGGCTTTGATCAAAGCAAGTCACATAACACAAGGCTTTTATCAAAGCAAGTCACATAACACAAGGCTTTGATCAAAGCAAGTCACATAACACAAGGCTTTGATCAAAGCAAGTCACATAACACAAGGCTTTGATCAAAGCAAGTCACATAACACAAGGCTTTTATCAAAGCAAGTCACATAACACAAGGCTTTGATCTAAGCAAGTCACATAACGCAAGGCTTTAAAAGACAGTCACCTACTCTTAAACTGTGTAAGCCAGTCACATACCACAAGACTTAAAAAGAAGTTGACATGTCACAAAAATGTGAAACCTAGTGGCATACCACTAGCACATTGTTTTGAAACCTAGTGGCATACCACTAGCACATTGTTTTGAAAGCTAGTGACCTAAAACAAGACTCTGAGATGGAGTAACGTTCCACAAAGATTTAAAAACAGTCACATATTATTGTTATCAATAAAACACAAACATACCAGTCTTTGTCCAAATCAAAAATCCCAAAAAGAAAGTAAAAACTTTGAAAGCTGGTAAATAGACTTTTTATTGGATCTTGTTTTAGATCGGATATGATAAAAACTCAAAAAGTGCACAGAAAATCAAGTTGATGACGTTTAGTAACATATTAAGGTTTTACAGATAACGTAAAGGTTTGAAAGAAAAACGAATTTCTAAGATCGTGAAACAAAAAGTAAGGTAAGAAATGGCATGTTACGAAATTCTTATAGAACAAAAAAAATGTTTTTCTTCTGTTTTTCCTCACGTCGTATAAATTGATTAGATAAATGAACTAGAATTTTTGTTTAAATCAATTTCAGATGGACGACAAAAATAATGAAGAAAATCAATCAATGTTCAACAGCTTAGAAGAAAAAATGAAACTTTATCTTGAAGTATGTCAGCGTATGCTTTATATCATTTTTATGTGGACAGGAGAATTATTTTACGCTCCAGTCAAGATTCTTTCTGTAATATTGAGCCGACCAGGCCAGCTGTGTGATGGCGGAGAAACTATAGTTTTTGGCAAACGAACTGACGAGGTTCTTAGACTAAGATTCGGACCTGCTGGTGAGATGCACATTTTAGGATAACTTCATATAGCAAATTGCAAGTTACATAGAAAGGAAATGAATTTTTGATTTTCTAGCATTTTTAAAATATGTCAATTAGATTTCGATTCTTACCCAAATATTATTGGCAAGTACAAAACTTGCAAATTATTTTGTACATTTATGGCAGAATGAAAAAAAAATAAGATTAATAATGTTGTAAAATATATGCGGTCATAAAATACTATCACGTGATACTGCCACTAATGATTTAAAACGTCCTTTTAATTGTACAGTTGTTTTGGTTGAATCTCTCTCTCTCTCTCTCTCTCTCTCTCTCTCTCTCTCTCTCTCTCTCTCTCTGAGATATGTACATTAGAGTTTTACCTGTCAGGATTTTATTTTATTTTTCAGACCAATAACAAAATTTTTCAAACGATAAGAGAAGAATTCAGAAAAAATAATGAAGAAATGAACAGAAAACTTGCAGGTATATCATCACATTTACATATAGTGCAAGAACGCTTAACACGAATAGAGTCAAAACTGAGTTCAAGATTTGATGCTCATTCCAAACAAATAGGGCGACAAAATACGTCCTTGAGACATAAACAGGATGAAAACCAAAACGACGATGTTCCCGCCCTAAGCAGTTCTGAGGGTATTCACCGTATTTGTCTCCAAGAAAAGATTCAAAAACTTGTTAATGATATAGATCTGAAAACAACCCCATTGATTGATGAACTCATTGAAGACGGATGTGTCACTCAAGATGAGGCATCGGTCATTATTGAAAAATTTGACAGGAAAAATCAAATACGACGACTTGTATATTTGTTAAGCCGGCGAAGTAGAGCAAAATTTATAAAATTCATTGAAAAATTGCAAAGAAGCCATAACTATCCTTACCTTGCGAAAGAACTTTCGGACAGCTTTCAAAGTAAACTTACTACCGAACATCCTGTTCCTGAATGCCTTGTTTGCGTTATCAAACAGGATGTTGATCTAGAACATGTTGCAGAAAAGCTTTGTCAGTTTTCTATTATAGACCTGGAGTTTTTAAACATGATAGCAACTCGTGATAATTCAGTTTTACAAGATCAAAATCATTTGTGGGAAGCTATATTTGAAAAAATTAACCAGTCACGTGATAGGCGTCAGCTGATCAGAAAATTGCAAGAAGCTTTATCGGTAAAATATGAGCACATAGCTGCCAAACTGAACTTGTATATAGCTAAACAACTTACTTGTTATTGTGGGGACAATGATCAAAATAAAGCAATTGCGGCGCTTATGAATGGGCCATTCCCGATGAGTTTTGCTGGATCCTTTGGTAGTGTTAGTGACTTAAGTACAACGTCTGAATCGCAGAAATTTTTTGCTTCAAAAATTGCTGAGTTGCAAAGCCCAACTGTTTCTTTTATGTCTACTGAATTTATTCAGAAGGATATAAATCATCCGGATAGTACCAATCGACTTCCGCATACTCTGAAATGGTTAGAAAGCATAGACAGTACTGGATATTCTTTAAGTAGCCACAGTGACACTGAAAGTAATATACTCTCTGCTTCTTTGAAGATGGACTCGTTTGGACAATTGGACGATACACTGGTTGAGAAAGAAAACTATAATGAGGTGGATTCGACTAACATAAATCAAACTAGCAAACCCGCAGACAACCACAATGTATTAGGTCCCGAACCACCATCTCCTGAAGAGTTGCGTTCAAATGTTTCAGATGTTCCGCTACGACCGGACTCGCCACAGGTACATGATTCTAAACGAACATGTAACACAGGAGAAAACAGTTCAAGTAGGAAGTTTAGTTTTTACCAATTTGATCACCAGTATTCAACAACAAAGAAATTTTCTGATGCTGATGCGGATAATTTTTTATTTAGTGTCTCAGAAAAATTAGAAGAACCTGTGGTAAAAAAGAAGAAGAAACTACGCAAACGAACAAAATCAAATCCAGAAAGGCATTTTGTGTTGGAATTCTCACAGAGACGTCATTCTTGTGACAAAACGGACGAAGACGCAATTAAATCCATTGTAAGAACTCAAATAACTTCAGTACAAACTACTTGCGATACGCAAAACATTGGTATGAATGGTCAAGTTCCTGACCTATCAGAGCTATCAAAAGACGTGAGCGCCATAAATATAAACAGTGAGATGAAATCGTTGACTGATTCTAAAAACAATTTTTAACTCCAAAACTATAATTGAATTGAAAAAAGTACCGTAATTAGCTTAAAGGAAACGTGGGTCTGTGTGGTAAACATTTAGATTGTTAACTCCGTTTTGAAAATATTCCCTTTTGAAAATCAAAAAGGTTATTATTTGACCATTCGGATTTCAAATCATTGGAGTGACGAAATTTTAATTTATGGTATAAATCGTCGGTTGAAATTACTCTTGTATTCACAAAAAGAGTTAAATTTCCGGTTTTAAACTTAAGAAAAATTGTTTTATAATCTTATCCAATGAAATCTTCAACGCATCAACTTATTGCAAGTATTTACAATTCTAAGATCATATATATATGATTTAGCAATTTTATGAATTTGAAATAATTTTATTGAGCTGTGCCTGACAGTTATGCTGTAAAACGCTTTTTAAGACTTGGTACAAAAAATTTACAGCATTTTCAACTATTTACATAATTTTTAGTTTTTTACTGCCAGTAATGTGTTCATTTTTAATGATGTGATAAAAATATAATCAACGATCTTTTTTGTGCCAAAAATGCCCAGAATCTTATTTTCTGCCTCATTCATATATTCATATATTTGCTGTAAAACATTTTTTCCTTATCCATCTCTCTCTCTCTCTCTCTCTCTCTCTCTCTCTCTCTCTGCGTTTGTGTGCCTGTTGTGTGTGGGTATTGTGTGGGTTGAACTTTGACAGCGATCACGACTGTAGAAGCATTATTCGTTACAATAATTGAATGTACGACATATAAATGTTTGTGTTCACATATTACTAAGCACCAACTTGATTCTTATCTCAAAAATAGTCTTTAAAGATGTTGAACTTTGTTTAATTATTGACAAATGTGTTTATTTTTATAGTATTTTTATAAAGTACATATATTTTTGAAATGTATATACTAATTTAAAGTATATATAAAATCATATTTACGTATATAAGTTGCCATCTTTTTTTTCTAATGTTTATTTATAAAACATCGAAAAGGTCTATGTAGAACTTCACCCTTCTCAATACGTCCTTAAACCAATAGTTCTTGTATAAATTTAAATTAACAAGCTTGCTTACATGTGCTTGAAGAAATGCTAAAACAATGATGGCCGAAAATTATACCCAAGTTACGACCGGAACTTGGTGGGAGGGTCCATGGACGAGTTGTCTGAAGCACAAAGTGACGTATCCAGCTATAATATCCGTTTCGGTTCCAATCCATTTAGAGTATTGTTATTATGAGAAGTTGTTTTGTTGGTTTGACGAAGGTCGTTGGTTTTTACTGCATATGAACAAATAAGTTAAGTGCAATTATATGACGCTGTACATCAGATGTACTTTGAAAAAGTACCAAACATTTTCGTAAAGCAATTAAGAAAATCTGTTAAAGGGAAATTAACTCATTTTGAATATGGTATTTCCGAACAAATATTTAAAGACTTTAAAGATATTGGAAATCAGCTGATTTATGGACAATAACAGAGTATTTAAAAAGGTTTAGTATACAACGTTCAACATGGTGCAATTTTTATTTGACGGAAAACACAATTACATACTGCACTCTAATGGTGGTGGAATGGTCTAAAGTTCTGACTAATGATCAGGCGCCTTAAGCCGTATAGGTTTGAATCTTGCAGGGGGAAATTTTGGATTGAGAAAGTGGTTCTATCGGTTTGCCGAAAGTCGATAGTCTTGCCCGGGTATTCCAGTTAGTTTTGCCCGGGCATTCCGGTTACCTTAATCAACCGCCTAAATAAAAGTGGGAAATTCCTGATTCAAACGAAACCTTCATTTCCAAACTGCAAATGCACCGAAAACAACACACACACACACACACACACACACACACACACACACACACACTTTAGTTTATATTATACACACACAATTTAGTATATATATATATACAGTGCAACTTCCGAAAACCGGCCCTTCTAAAAACCGATCACCTCCACATACCGAACACGCCAGACCGGTCCCGAATTTATCCTTCTTTGTTTATATTAAAATAAACTTCCATAAACCGGTCCCTCTGAATTCCGAATACCGGCCTTTTTTAAGTGCCGAAATCATGTAACATCTTAATAATTTACTTCCGAAAACCGGCCTTTGGGAGTCGCAATGCATCAATGAACCGTAACGGACAGCTGCTAATCCGATTACTGAAAAAACAACGGTATTGTAATGCGCTCATCATTGTACTGGTAGACAGGATTACCTGTTCAGATATACTTGAATAAATAATTGAATTAATTTTAATCTGTTTCTTTTATTGTTCGATAATCTAATTATTGCAATTATTGTCTTTCTGATGGTTTTAATTTCTTTATTTCGAGGTTTTTACCAGTCAAGTACCCCTCACTTGAATATGATGAAAACGTTTTATTATAATGTTTATATCACCCGCGCAATGCAAAATATATTAAGAAATATTTTTTTTATTTAAAACATCATTATTTTCTGTTTTTTTTTTTTTTATTATTATTTACACACTTTTTAAACAATACTATTACTATTTAATATTAAAACATTCCAGTCACCACTACCCGGAAACCGGTCACTAGAGATACAGGACAGGCTTGTAATTCACGAATCGGTCCTCGTTTTAAGTGATTTGGATAATATTTTTGCTTCATATGTTGTAACTAGCCTGAACAATTAATAAAAAAATATTTTGAAAAATAAATTGTTTCATTTTCAACCGGAAACAGTAACTTGTATGCCTGACTAACACAAGCAGCACACGTGTATCCGTTTTGGATATAGTACAGTTGTTTGTAATAATCTGCCAGTTTGTAAGCTTTTTGGGGTTTATTTACTAGGTACTTGTTAAGTTCAAGAATTACAGGTACGATCAATGCTTATGAGAATGTATTGACATTTACGTATTTTGTCAATACACCGTTTGATAAATTTCTGAAATGGAAGAGATTCGGACCGGATCGGACTACCGGATTTATAAGGCCCTCTAAATACCGGCCCCTCTGAAAACCGGCCAAATTCCTCGGTCCCATACGAGGCCGGTATTCGGAAGTTGCACTGTATATATATATATATATATATATATATATATATATATATATATATATATATATATATATATATATATATATATATATATATATATATATGTGTGTGTGTGTGTGTGTGTGTGTGTGTGTGTGTGTGTGTGTGTGTGTGGTCATAAATCTTTTTATATATGCTATCTTACTAATCAATTGCTTTTTCTATCAAAATGTTCTTCATATAAGCTAAGTATGAAGCAAGTATTTCTCGTATTTAAAGATTAGATATGTTGCCTAAATATGCAGTTTATTTGTATAATCTATCGCACATATTTGTCCATGCCAGCGTTCGACAAATGAACCTTATATTGTTAGCTCTGGCAAACATTAGATCTATTGTTACACAGTGGTATGTTATTCTTCGAATACATTTAATATTTGATAAAACAAAACCTATAATATAAATGTGCGCGTGTGTAAATGCATGTATTGAGATAGTTTGGTCATTAAAGAGTGCTTTACCATTACAAAATAAGCCATTTTCTTGGATCAGAGTTTATAATGTAAATATAAAACACAAACATATCAGTTCAAATCACAATCCCAAAAACAAAGTAAAAACTTTGAAAGCTGGCAAATTTAGTTATAGACGTGAACTTCCATCAAGGAAGTAATGTAAAATCATTTATTTTCGTGGAGTAAAAATTTGGTAAAGAGTATGCGATTTGTCGTATCCGTAGAGGATGAGTTAATAATATATACCATTTTGTTTACATGTTACTTTCCAGGTCAGAGTACCCATTTTAACGACAAAAATTTGCTAATTAATAGTTTTGCTGAATGTAATTAAATTTTCCTATTTTATAGGAACACACACACACACACACACACTTAAAAAATAAAAATGAAAAAACCTAACTAAAGAAATTTCAATGCAGGTTAGTAAATTCTATTATAAGCAAATGAAAACAATTGTTTAAGCCCTTATTATTGTCGAGCCCTGCATTGCCATAAGACGAGACTTAGGTATTACTTTTCCAGTGTCGTCGTAGGCGGCGGCATGTCAAAATGTGAAAGTTTATATTAATGGGTTTTTTTTTTCACTCGATCAAAAAATAAACCAGACTAGACTTTCAAATCCGTAGAATTCTTGTTGGTATTTAGATAGTCCGAATTTTTCCTGACCTTAGCACACTTTATGCCCAACGGCTATGTGTAGGGTCAGATAAATTTCTATATTTAAAAACCCCGTGATTTTACAATACCAACTGGTGTCGAAATGGACACGCCTCATTTCGCATCAGGCTCAAAGTAGTAAATGAAAGAGTTTAGAACTCCGACACAAGCGGACTGTCTAGTAAACGAAGCCGTGCCGATCGTTATAGTCCAAACAGAAGTCGTGACCGAAATAATAAATATCATTAGAGGGGTATAAGGTTTGCGTATTGGAATTGTGAAGGTTAGGCAACAAAAGACAATGAAAGTGTTAATTTTCAGACTGCTTTATTGAATTGTATTGATTGTGATATAATCTGTTTGACCGAAACATTCCGTAAAGAATCCGAGGAAATTGTTTATCCTGGCTATAGATGGTTCGGCAACAATAGACAGAATTTGCACCCCAACGCTCGTAGGGGTTCCGGTGGTGTAGGTTGCTTGGTTAGTCACGATCTTTTAAAAGAATATGACGTAATTGAACTTGACAAATCGTATGAAGGTATATTGTGGTTGAAATTAACTTCGAAATTAAATAAAAATAGCTTTTGCCTGTGTATCTGTTATTTGCCCCCAAATGGCTCAACACGAATAAGTAACCCAGAAGAATACTATACAAAGCTGTTAGAACAAACTTATCTCTATCAAAATGAAGGGGTTATGTGTGTGCGCGGTGATTTCAATGGTCGTTGTGGTCTCGCAGGATTATATCGAGGGAGTCGACGATGTTATACCGCGAAACATAATTGATGAAACTAGTAATAGATATGGTGATTTACTGTTGGAGTATTTGCTGGACACAAATATGTGTATGTTAAACGGACGAATCGGAAATAACGATTTTACCAGTGTTTCGCACCGAGGAAAAGCGGAAGTGGATTACGTTTGTGTTCCACACGAACAACTTAAGCTATATTCTGACTTTAACATTCATAGGATGATATCATTTATGACAAAATACAACCTAGCAGCGGTGGGAACGTCGGTACCGGATCATTCTATTCTGGAATGGCAAATAGAACCTGTTTGGTTGTCAGTTAACGAATATGATGCAAACTTGGAGCCAAAGACTGAAGCAAAGCGTTACAACATTAAAAACATACCCGAAACGTTCATGAACAACGAGGAAATATCCAACCATATTCAACATACGATTAAACGAATAGAAAGTATATCCGAAGAACGAAACGACATAAATGCAGCGTATGAATACTTTAGAGAATTTCTCTTCCGTGAAATGGATATGCATCTGGAGAATAAACACAGCGGTACATGTAACAGACCGAAAATAAAGTCAGGGAACATGAAAAGGAATGGATACAATGTAAAATATCTACAAACCATAAAAGGAAGCTAAAAGAACAGTTTTGTCGGGAAAGAAAAATATTCGATCGATTAAACAGAAAATTCAAGCAGAAACACCAGTCAGATATACAACAGGAATTAACGGATTTATGTGATAACCAGGATAAATCGGATTTTTGGCGAGCAATTGGACGGATGGGCATAGCAGAGGATAGGAAAAAGAATATACCGATGGAAGTGTTGGATGATCTAGGAAATGTAATCACCGATAAAGATAAAGTTCTATTCCGTTGGAAAAGTGATTATGAAAAGTTATTCTCTGAAAATGATAGTGCGCGTTTTGATAATGAGCATTTAGAAAAGGTTTAAAAAAAAAGTTAAAAGGTGAAAATTTCAGTGATATTTTAGGGTCTTATAGTGGTGCAATTTTAAACGAGCCAATATCTTTTAGTGAAGTGCGCGACGCTATTCAGAAAATTAAGTTGCGAAAGGCTGTCGGTTTAGATAATATCCCAGCTGAAGTTTTGAAAAATGATATATGTGTAAATTTGTTATATAAGTCAATTTCATATGTTTTGAAAATGGTTGTATACCAAGTGAATGGTCAAAGGGTATTATTAATCTTATTCCAAAGTCAGATAGTGGAGATAAACGAGATCCATTATCTTACAGAGGTATAACTGTGTTGTCTATCCCGTGTAAAATATATACTCGTGTGTTAAACGATCGTCTGAATAAATGGTTGGAGCGAAATAATATTTTAGTTGACGAACAAAATGGTTTCAGAAAAAATCGAAGTTGTACCGATCATAATACAGGTTGTACAATATCATAAATAATAGGAAAGCTGCTGGCTTGTCTACCTTTGCATGTTTTATGGATACAAAAAAGGCGTTTGACACAGTTAATAGGGATTTATTGTGGTTTAAGTTATTAAGATTAGGTATTAATGGTAAAATGTTTAATGCCATTAAATCTTTATATAATGATGTTCAATGTGTTTTAAGGTTAAATAATATGTTTACTACTGGTTTTGGTGTAAATTTAGGGGTAAAACAGGGTTCTAATTTATCCCCAACTCTGTTTTCTATATATATAAATGATTTGGCTGGAGACATAAAACGTTCTGGTTTAGGTATAGATTTTGATGATTACGTTTTAGGTATATTGCTTTATGCAGATGATGTTGTCCTTCTCGCGCCGACAGAGGAGTGTTTACAGCACATGCTGGACATTGTCGACTCTTGGTGTAAAAAGTGGAGACTGTTATTAAATCCCGAAAAGACTAAAATCGTTCATTTTCTCAACAAAAGATGTAATAGATCAGATAAACGTTTTACATGTGGTGACACTGTTTTGGATCATGACGTTTCTTACAAATATTTAGGGATTTGGTTCGACGAACATCTAGAGATGAAAAAGGCCATTTGTGAACTTAGTAAGGCCGCGAAAAGGGCACTAGGTGCAGTGTACTCTTAATTCTATTCTGTTGATGATATGTCTGTCAAAGTATTTTTAAAACTTTATTCGTCGCTTGTAGAACCAGTTTTATTTTATGGTATCAGGTGTGGGGTCTTAAAGACTGTAAAAGAATCGAAACGGTGCAAAACAGAGCAGCCCGCTTTTTCCTAGGGGTATGTGGCAACACATCCAACTTAGCTTCAAGAGGTGAACTTGGGTGGTCAACATGCAAATCCCGACTGCAGATAGAAGTGCTACGTTATTGGTTGAAGCTAAATACTTTGCCAAATGATCAATTAGTGTGTGCGGTAAGACATTGGAGTAGCAAATTTTTACATTCTTGGGATACTAAAGTCAAACAGTTATTATGTGATTTTAACTTATACGATTTATTTTTACAATGCACAGACAAAAGCCAAATCAATAAATTTTTAGATACCGCGAAAACAGTAATTTTGAAGCAAGACTTTGATAAATGGAATCATGAACTTTGGAACGACAAAGGAAATGGAGACAACTGAAATAAACTTAGAACATATCGAACATTTAAATCTGAAATCGGCTGTGAACAATACTTAACGCAATTAATACCAAGGCACCATCGACTGGTATATTCCAGTTTTAGATGCGGCAGTTTGCCCCTTAGAGTGGAAACGGGACGATATAGCAAACCGAAAACTCCTTTGAATGATCGTTTATGTCAGCTTTGTAAAACTGTGATATTGAGGACGAGAAACATTTTTTTATTATATTGTGATTTTTACTCTGATCATCGTTTTGATTTATTTTATTTTGCTGAGAATATTTTTACAGGTTTTAATGTTTTATGCGAGACAGAAAAAATGAAATTTTTAATGCAAGAAACTGTTTTACAACCACTAGTGGCCAAGACAATTTTAATATGTTTAATAGAAGGAAATATTTTTTATCATAACTATTTAATTTTTTTGTCATTTTTAATTTCTAATTTATTACATTTATTTCACACACACACACACACACACACACACACACACACACACACACACACACACTTTTACTGCTGTATATTGAATGTACATGTACTGTACAACGAGAAATATTCACGGGTAGAAAATTTCGCGGTTTTACATTTGGAAACGTGTTCGCGTGTATTTACTTTCGCGGTCGACGAGCTTGTGCAAGGGAGATAACTCTCAATTTAGTAGCGTATATATAAATATAATAAAGATTTGATCAACTGTAAATTCTTGCGTTGTGTATATGTTTTCAAAGTAGTAGTGTGTAGTTTATTTTTAACGGTGCTCCGTTCCGTTAAGTTGTAGAAACTACATTTAGATCAACTTCCGTTTTGTATAGTGGTTGCTGGATTGTATCTACTGTGCGTCTGTTTTTATCGGATATGGATTTGAATATATGCATATAATATGATATTCACTATTTTATTCATCAGTATTAATAATAAAGAATTATTGTTTAGCTTAATTTCCTTAAGATTTTGTCAATTACAGGCGACAGACATAATTTTATGGATTTAGGATTTAAATCGTAGGTAAACCCATTACATTAGATCTTTAATATTTTTCTTAACATATATTAACTTTTGCGGTTGAGACTTCACCGCCAAAATCGCGAATATTAATACATCGCGAATGTTTCTAGTTATACAGTATATATTTTCGCTAATTTTTATAGATGACCGTGTCTCATAAGTCTTTTAGGCTGGATGTCATGATATTTTATTTTTTGTATTGTATATGTTGTTATGTATGTTCTATGGCATGTGACACTTTAATAAAATAAATTATTAGTAACAGTAGAACTGTAAAGTTACTAAGCTTATCGATAGGTGAAGGGTTTGTCTTTCAAAGTAAGATGTCATCGACGCTGATTTGAGAATTCGGATAAATTACCTCGGGGTCGATGTTTGCTCGTATCATCTGCTATTTTCAAAACATGACTACGTGACCATGCAAACTAAAAATATCACATTCAAATATTTGTGAAGACAGATCATTCACCTATCGATCGAGGTTAGTAATTTTTCTTCACTTCTACGAATGTTATCATTTTGATGCGAAATGAGGCGATGCCTCTTCTGCCACCAGTTGATATCAGAAAATCCCAGGTTTTTGATACACTCGTAGATATTGTTTTGACTATATACAATCGTCAGGTGGGTCACTGGAAATTCGGACTAGCAGTTTGAGCGCATGCATTATCAGCTGAGCAAGAGTTTAGAATGAAAATAACAATGAATAAATCACAAATGATTCATAGCTTTTCGTAACACCTCAATATAATTCTATACAAAACAGAATCTTTCCCGGATGTAAAACGATATATAACTTATTGTACAGGCAATTGCAATTTAATAAAACACCGTAAAATGCACAAAGCTGACGTTTTACTTTAGAAATACGTTATTGCTAATAATCTTGGAACGTACACGATCGATTTATTTTTATGACAAATCTAAATATCAGCGAAAAAGCAACATGCATAGAATATGAGTTCACGTTTGAATTGCTAGTATATAAAAATAAAAGAAATTTTAACACACACACACACACACACACACACACACACACACACACACACACACACACACACTGAAGACCTCCAAGAATGACAATATTAATTAATTGTTACGTAACATGTTTAAATTTTAAGTTGAATTTTACTACTTAAATATTAATATCAACATAATGGAAATCATATAAAACATGCCATCTTAAATTCTGAGTAAATAGTATGCTAATATCAGATAATTTCCTTTTGTAAATGGAGATACGTCAAATATGCAACAGTTATCTCCCTTTCAACATGAAAATCTCCAAAAAAAATGTTCTAGACTTTTTACGAAAGACATTAGAAGAATAGAAGAAGGATACATTAGACAGAACTCAATATTTATGTAAACTTAATAAAACTTAAATCTGTACAACATTTAACTATTTGTTAACCAATCGTGTGTGTGTGTGTGTGTGTGTGTGTGTGTGTGTGTGTGTGTGTGTGTGTGGACGAATTGTTGTTTTGATGACAAATGTCATCATTTTCATATCGTATTTATGCATATATAAATATTTACACAATACTAATGAAAGAATAAAATTATAATAACTTTTCAATATTGTTATTGTTTATGTAATTGATAACAACCTCATGTTTTGCTGGAAAATCTATATAATGTACATGCCTGTAAAAACCTTTAAAACCTATTCCTTAATCAATTGTAAAAACCTTTAAAATATATATATGTGTTTCAGTTTCATTTAATTGAAATAAACTAGAGCCACAAAAAACATCAAAGCATAGAAATCTAAAACAGAAACAAATTGTATATTTTAAGTTTTAGGGAGAAGGAGAGGACGAGTTGTTTTGAGCAGCTGTGAATTGATCACAGCGCTTACAATTGTCTGGGATAGAGTCCTTGTAGGACACATTCTTGTTGTTGGTTATCTCTGTGTATTCCGGGTTTCCGGTCATCTAAGAATTTACTGTCTCGATATAATTGAAATAACTCAACAGTATTACTAAACTTACCACTTATCCGCTAACAAAACCTTCAAAAAAACACAAAATACAATATCCATCAATACCAAAATGAAAATTTATTACCATTGAGTTCATCTTTGTTTAATGATTGCTATTTAAATGAACGTTACTTTTCTTAGTGGATTTAAGTAAACTTCAAATACGGTTGTAGCAAGCGAAACAGAAGGTGCTTACCTCTTCAAAACACCCATTTAGTCCAGTCAATCTATGAATGAACCTAGAACTAATTGCAACAGAATTTCTTATTGTTGGAATAAATAATATATCGACACATAAACATCATATAAAAAGTCCCAAAAAAATCTTGTGGTGGAAGTTGCTTTTTTATATAGTTAAAAATTTCGTATATTATTGGAAGCTTTTTGACGTTCACGGGCCTCCATCCAAAAATTTTTTGTAAACTTCCGGTCAGCAAATAGAAGTGTTCTTCGTCTTCACAGCAAAAAATACAAACGAAAATGGTTTCAAAAGGGTAATTTCAAAACAAGTTAAGGCAGTCAACACAAAAATATATGTTCGTTCCTATCAAATCTTCATAAACGGGATAAATTTAAAGCTGGTCGGAAACGAAACTGTTGAAGGAGGGGGTGGCTGACATCATCACATGTGTATACATGTATACATCGAGCGTAGAGTAATCTTTGATAGATTTCCAGTCAATCTGCATACATCTTCGCCTTATAACTTAACATATGAACAAAATAAAAGAATAAAAACGCTTTTGTTTGTCATATTAAAGGCCACACGGGCGTTGGGGTTTTCTTGCACACTACGAAGGCCCGTTGTGGTCAAAATTTAGATATAAATAAACTGGTATGCAATGTTTCGACCAAATAAATAAATTTTGTTTATTTCTTATTTTTGTTGCAATTTATTTAATTACAATATGCATTTTGTTAGTTTTATTTATTTTGATTGGATACTATTTCATGGAACAGACACATTTTTAAAAAGTCTGCCCCGGGTAAGTATTATAATAATTATACTCTCTCTTTTCACGAACACATTCACGCGCATACACGCCCGTGCATGTTTTATTTTATCAGGTCAGTAAATTTTATTTCAATGAAATACTAGTATAGAAACTTTGACAATTTATTATTTTTTATTTATTTATTTACTGTAAATCAGGAACTTAATGCGCATTGCCGATTTTGAAGTATAATGCGTCATGAAATTATTTAAAGCGATTTTTTTAAAATTCCAAATTTAATATTTTTATTGAATTTTGCCTATCTGTTATCTAACAATTATATAGTATTTGAATCTCCGATTATCAATTAGGGCCCCTATAGTGATCACTTTGTCTGTCTGTCCGTCGGGGCATCAACACCTTTATCTATTGCAGTAATTAACATAAGAATAATTGAAGCTGCATGTAGAGGCTTCAACGTTATACAAGATCATGTAGAAACTACTTTTATTATAGACTGATCTAGTCACCTATAATTTTTGTGATCACAGTCAAAGGTCAAAGTTTCTTCCATCCATCTGTTTAATCAAGTGTTCTGCAAATATCTTTGTCACAAATACCCCTCCCGCGCTCCATGCGCGGAGGATCCTGAGTTCGACCCATAGCCACAAAAATAAAAAAAGGAACACTTCCTTGCCAACGTTGAAAACAAGCAAAATTTTCATCAATATGCTCAGTGACAGGCTTGGCAATATCGGTTGTGACGTAGTACATGCAATCTCTGACGCAGATTACCTGATTGCCAAAAGAGCTGTTGAAGCAGCTCTTACTAACGATACGGTTCTGCTCGGAGAGGATACGGATCTTCTTGTTCTGCTTTGTTTCCATGCTGATCCTGATGCCAACAACATTTATTTTATGTCCGATTCCAAACAACATAATAAAGGTTTGGGATATTCTGCGCACAAAGTCCATCCTTGGCAAATCAGCTTGTAAATAGCTATTATTTGTCCAAGCATTAACCGAATGTGATACAACATCTCGTATCTTTGGCGTTGGGAAACAAGCAGCATTATAGCTTATTAGTGAGCTGTATTTCCAAATGCAGGCTGATGACTTTATGTCAAGTTCATCAACTAAACAGGAAGTGATTCAGGCAGGTAAAAAGCCTAAGTTGCATTATTAAATGGAGTGCAAAACGAAAGTTTAGATTTTCTCCGTTACCGTAAATTCAGTCAGCGCATTTTAACTGGATCCTCCTTTTTTCAAGAACATAGCTTACCTCCAACTTCGGCTGCTTCTAAATATCATAGCTTGCGCGTGTATCACCAGATTCAGCAATGGCTTGGGAACGATTTGAATCCAACTGACTGGGGCTGGAAACTTGTGTCAAACATTCTTTGTCCTCTCAGAACCGATCTGGCCCCGGCTCCTGATGCACTTCTTAAAGTAATTAAATGTAATTGTAAAAACTGTGATAGCAGGGGATGCAACTGCCGTAAACAAGGTCTATCTTGCTCTGTTGGTTGCGGTGAATGCAGAGGAGTCTTGTGCTAATTCCAAATTTGACTTTAATATGGAATATGATGAAAACGAAGAACTTAAGTGCAAAATTAGAATATGACTGTATCGATTCAGATGGAATTTCATTAACTTTGATTGATGTATATTTAAAAAATGGCACTCGTTTTGAATATCTTCATAGAGCTATGAAGGATTATGAACTTAGTATCTCAAATTGCATAAAAGCCGAAGGCTTAAAATAGGCCATTATCCTCCATACATCCATGAAGACAGTCAAAACGAATGTCATTTCTTAAATATATATACATATCATTGATGGAGACATATATTTTAACAAATAAACAGCTCTAATTTGGGTAGTAGGCGATTATACAGCATACTGCTATCGAAGTCGAGGAAACAGAAAATGTCACCGATTAACAGTTTTTGTGCATTAGACGCGCGTTTTGGGTAAAATAACCCTCATCAGGTCATCTTATAATTAAAAATTGAACAAGGTTACATGTTTATTTAGGCCAATTTTTGCTTAAATACTAAACAATTTAATGGTTTTTTTTTCAAAATTAAGTTGTGAGTTAGTATAGAAAAATGAATTTTAATGTTTAACTTGTGTTGACATGTCAAAATTTTTTTTGCAAATTATGGTATCCAGAGTTGTTTCCCTTAACAAACTTAGCCTCAAATAGTGTTTTTTAAATTCTGTAACATAGGATTTAGCGGTGTTGATCATATCAAACTTTCTAGTTACAATAATTGTATCTTAAATAATCAAATGATGCAAGGAAATTTTCAGATGTTACTTTTTTTTAGATCTTTAGACCAATCAAACATGCTATCTCGTTCAATTTTGTTTCACAAATTTAGCCTCAAGTACGTTTTGTCAAACCCAGCATATTCAAAAATAACACTTACATTTTTTCAAACCTTATTTGCTACAATAATTGTAACAACTGGACAATAAAATGATGCAAGAAAATTTACCAGATGTGTGTTCTTGTTATATTTATAGAAACCCCAAAATGCTATCTCGTCCATATTTGCTTTTCGAATTCTGCCATTTGGCATGTTCAGTAGTTTTTCAAAACCCATTTCGTGAAAATTAGCAGTTACATATTTTTAATACTAACTAGTTACAATAATTGTAACTTGGACAATCACATAATGCAAAATAAATTGTCAAATAAATGACACTGAGAATTTTTTGACCCCCAAGTATGCGATCTCATCCAGTTTTGCTACATAAATTTAGCCTCAAATAGAATTTTTCAAACTTTGCAACTTAAAAATTAGTGGTCACATTTCTTTAATCCTTATTAGTTACAGCCAATGTAACTTGGACAATAATATAATGCAAGAAAATATGTTAGATATGTGTTCCTGTGAGATTTATAGACGCCTCAATATGCTATCTCATTCTAATTTGTCACTATTTTGGTTATGGTTATCCACTTAAAAAGGAATTTTGCCATTTCCCCCTTATCAGAATCTTTGGGACTTTTTATACGATATAGATAAAACATTTAAGAATGTATTGGTGATAAAATAAATTCTGTTGCAATTAGTTCTAGGTTCAACCCTTTTTTCTGCTAGATTGACTGGACTAATAATAGATTCTCTTGTCACAGCAATTTCAAATTGAAAAGACAAATTACATAGATTTAATATCTGCACATCTGGCACATCTAAATCACTGGTATTTGTGTTATATATTTACTATCCCTGAGCGGGTACCGCTGATGGTGGAGTAAAACTCCCCGAGGGAATCCATAACTCAGTAGACAGTACTTTGTGGTATCAGAAAATGTACCATTTAACAAAAATTTTCAGCTGCCTTAAATTCTAAAATTTGTTTAAAACTAAGGTTTGTTCCCTCATGCACAGCATTCCTTAGCTGGATTTGAATTTATAAAATTTTGGAACTTTAGATTCATTAATTTTCAACTGTTTGGCTTATGTTTTTTATCATCAAACTTTTCGGTCTAAGTGTCACTGATGCGGAATGAATTTCCGAAATGTGCACATCTGGCACATCTAAATCAACTGGTATTTGTGTTAAATATTAACTTAAAATACTAGTACATAAATGTACAAGTGAGGTAAAAATCAATACATTTATATTTATAGATTGTGCATACAGCGATTTAAAACATTTTCTAAAAACCTCCATGTAGGTCAACTTCAACTATTTGTGTCGTGACCTGATTTTGTGACAATTAATTTTTACAACTTAGGCTAAATATTTATATTCGAAAACGGTAATCGTATCAAACAGGACATCTTAATTACCGGGAAAATTTAGGAAATTCCCTTCAACAAACTGAGGAAGTCCGTCAAATATACAAATATACAATAATTATCTCCCTTTATTTGTGGAAATCCCCAAAAATTTATTTCCAGACTTTCCAGATTTTCCGCATAAGACGTCGATATAGGGCAAAAAAGAATATTGGTGTGTAGAAATAAAGATCAAATCTGAATGAGGAAAATATAATTGTAAGTAATTATAAAAATGGTGTGTGTGTGTGTGTGTGTGTGTGTGTGTGTGTGTGTGTGTGTGTGTGTTAGTTTGTTTTTGACAAATGTAATTATTTCTTATCTTTTTTTTTTTTTTGAAAATGCATCTATAAAATATATACACAATTTTTTTTCTAAATAATAAGATTATATTTTATTTTTTAACATTGTTATCAACAGGTAAACAACAAACTGCACTGATGTAAAAAAAAAAATGCATTTATATATAAATCCCCCATTCTTGATTCAACTGTCTTTGTATAAATCTTGAAAATATAGCTCAGTTTCATGTTCTTGGAAAGCGTCATTTATAAATAGAACACAAAAGCACAACAATCGAAATAAGAAACAAAGCACACACTTTTTTTTTTTTTTTTTTTTTTTTTGGGGGGGGGGGGGGTTAATTGATGAGTTTTCTAAAACATCTAGGTAGATCACAGCTCCTGTAACCACCTGGGAACGAATCTTGCTTGAGGACATGTTTGTCTTTGGTGTTTTCTGTGTATTCAGAGTTTTCTCGCTAATTAAGAGTTAACACTCTAGATTAAGTGATAAAACTAAATCATTATATCTCAACTCAGATACCCCAAGTAATAATATAACATTATATCTCAACACAGATACCCAAGTAATAATAAAACATTATATCTCAACACAGATACCTAAGTAATAATATAACATTATATCTCAACACAGATACCCAAGTTATAATAAAACATTATATCTCAACTCAGATACCCAAGTAATAATAAAACATTATATCTCAACACAGATAACCAAGTAATAATAAAACATTATATCTCAACACAGATACCCAAGTTATAATAAAACATTATATC
The DNA here is from genome assembly GCA_029721355.1 of Tegillarca granosa. Lineage (NCBI taxonomy): Eukaryota > Metazoa > Mollusca > Bivalvia > Arcoida > Arcidae > Tegillarca > Tegillarca granosa. Next base: position 11,279,099 of record CM056605.1, on the reverse strand, counting down.
TCAACTCAGATACCCAAGTAATAATAAAACATTATATCTCAACACAGATACCCCAAGTAATAATATAACATTATATCTTAACACAGATACCCAAGTAATTATAAAACATTATATCTCAACACAGATACCCAAGTAATAATATAACATTATATCTCAACACAGATACCCAAGTTATAATAAAACATTATATCTCAACTCAGATACCCAAGTAATAATAAAACATTATATCTCAACACAGATAACCAAGTAATAATAAAACATTATATCTCAACACAGATACCCAAGTTATAATAAAACATTATATATCAACTCAGATACCCAAGTAATAATAAAACATTATATCTCAACACAGATACCTTAGTAATAATAAAACATTATATCTAAACACAGATACCCCAAGTAATAATAAAACATTATATCTCAACACAGATACCCAAGTAATAATAAAACATTATATCTAAACACAGATACCCCAAGTAATAATAAAACATTATATCTCAACTCAGATACCCAAGTAATAATAAAACATTATATCTCAACACAGATACCCAAGTAATAATTAAACATTATATCTCAACTCAGATACCCAAGTAATAATAAAACATTATATCTTAACACAGATACCCAAGTTATAATAAAACATTATATCTCAACACAGATACCCAAGTAATAATAAAACATTATATCTCAACTCAGATACCCAAGTTATAATAAAACATTATATCTCAACACAGATACCCAAGTAATAATAAAACATTATATCTCAACTCAGATACCCAAGTAATAATATAACATTATATCTCAACACAGATACCCCAAGTTATAATAAAACATTATATCTCAACTCAGATACCCAAGTAATAATAAAACATAATATCTCAACACAGATACCCAAGTAAAAATAAAAAAAAAAATATCTCAACTCAGATACCCAAGTAATAATAAAACATAATATCTCAACTCAGATACCCAAGTAATAATAAAACATTATATCTCAACTCAGATACCCAAGTATTAATAAAACATTATATCTCAACTCAGATACCCAAGTAATAAAAAAAAATTATATCTCAACTCAGATACCCCAAGTAATAATATAACATTATATCTCAACTCAGATACCCAAGTAATAATAAAACATTATATCTCAACTCAGATACCCATGGTTTTTCATAACTTCGTTGTCCTTATACACTACAAAATACAATAATATAACAGTTTGCGTTTATGTTGCGGGCTTCTTATTGACGAGTTAGTATTCTTAATTACATGTTTTGCTTTTATTTCATACGAAAATTTTTGAAAACAAAATTTGTGTTTGCAAGAAAAAAAATATCAAAGAAATTTTATTGCGTGTTGTTGAAATCCATCTTAGCAAATTAAGCCCATTGTTTCATATTTCATAATATGCAGTTAAAAAGCAAGTATTTAAGTTTGGTAAAATTGTAAATGAAAAAAAAAACAAATAAGAATACTTAAATTACAAATGTTTCGAAGTTTCCTCAGTACCATAATGAACAATAAACTTGATACAAGACAAAATTTCCTAGACCACTTGGAGAGAGAGAAAGAGAAAGAGAGAGAGTGTGTGTGTGTGTGTGTGTGTGTGTGTGTGTGTGTGTGTGTGTGACCTACTTTAACAGTGTTAGTAGATATTGCTTTACAAATGTGATCATTTTCAAAAACTGAACATACCTTTTATAAGTATAAACAATTTAAACGTTTAGATAATATTATGTATACTTTTAAACATGATCATCTTTTTCTCTTAAGTGCTTTCACTCGTGTACCTAACAGTATATCTTCCGTACTTTAATATTTTTTTGTTGTAAAAACCTTAAACCATGGCTTCTTTCTTTATCATGTGAAGGTCTGAGTCTAGATTTTTATAATCAAAGAGCCTTAACTGACGAAAATTAAGAAACTCCATCCAAAAAGCAACATTTGTTCAACACTTTGTATATGATATCGTTAATAATAATAATAATAATAATAATAATAATAATTTTTTCCTTAAACTGGAAAATTTATATTTGTAATTGAAAATACAAAATTGGTAAAAAACGACAAACCTACAGATCACAAATTGAATCATGGTATAAAAATTTCCATCTAAATAAAATAAATAAACAAATATAGTTTAAACCACGATTGCATTAATTTTCTGAAAACTTCAAAGTAGGACAACTTTTTACTATTAAAAATGACCTGGTTTAATTTTGTTAGTTTAATTTATATAAGTATCAAGTAGATGTGGAATATTTTTGTCATTCTTTAAACGAAAATTATAGAAATTTGTCGATATATAGAAAGAAAACAGGAAATTTATGTTTATATATTATGTTCAACTGTGTACAACGTACTCGTAATTGTAAATTATCATAAACACAGTAGGTCGTAAACGACAAGAGCTAGGACCAAAAACTCGAGATAACCACTCCCCCCCCCCCCCCCCCCCCGTTGTTTGTGCGTGTATTTAAATTTCAAAACCAAATTTAAAGTTAAGTTTCTTTTAAATCCTATAGAAGGCACATGATACAAGAACTTTATTTAACAAAAAGGGTAAAAGTTTATAATAAAGTTGATGAGACTTGATACAATATATTATCACTTTATCACCGTTAATAGTAATGCTCCTGATTGCAAGCTCTTAATTTTTTAGCATTTATTTTTAACAGATGGCACATTTCCTTACTGAAAGTGGAATGAATGATGCCTTTTTAGAACTGAAGGTAAATCAATTTTGTTTCCTTTTTTAATTATTTACGTTAAAACTATTTTGTGGTTTGTAGTTTCTGGTTTCCTATAAAGGCTTAATAAGTAATATATACTATTTTGTTGATTATCAGGTGGGGGTCATTGGCAGAAACATCGAGATTTAGGATACCACGACAATAAAAACACAGTGCTTTACGTGTCTCTCTTCCAGTATTTTACTAAACTCTTCTCGCTCTCTCTACAGCTATAAATATCATTCATGTGCTATTTTTGTTTTCTGTTCATTTAGATTAAACTAGATATTCTTATAAAATAACGACTAGGTGGGTAAAACTATTTAAAAAGCAACATAAAAATCGCAGGCTCTTATACAATCACTTAACAAGAACTTTTTGAGGCGAAAACCCCCAACAAGGACCAGCCGATCAGATGTGTACATATTTAAATTAAAATGGAAGACAAAAAATAAATTTCTCTATGAGTTGGTAAATTTTTAATATGCCTATAATGCATTGTGCACTAGAATCATAAAAATTAAAAAATATTTAAATTTTCATATTAAAACTTTCTAGATTTTTATAATTTTAGACTAATGTTTTCTAAACATTTGTAATCAATACATGTAAAAACCAATACAGAAGAGTTTACAAAGACACAATGTATAGTGTAGTGTCTGATATTTGTTATTAAATGTTTTTCCAATGTGTCTTCTGTATGT